>OX424575.1:170040737-170131016 GCA_949152435.1 Gastracanthus pulcherrimus | reverse complement strand
AGTGGATATATTCGGCAAAAATTACAGCGCACTGAAAAAGTTTTTAAATCACTTCATTTCGTCATGAAAAAATGAGTGGGACGAGCACTTTCGGCTCTCGTGCGCTCCGCGCGAGATTCGCGATGTAAGCGAAAATTATTTCTCAAATGTTGGATTTTATTTTATTATGTTGCACGCGTGTAATTAATCAATTGATACTGGAAAATAGAGTTTAAATTATCCATGATGTCCGAACTAGCAATTTGCATCGAATATGTTATAGATATAACGTGATGTTATACAATTCAAATATGTACTTTGCCAAAGTTTGTGTAAGATGAATTTTCGCTCTGTGTAAATAACGTTCAATCTTTCATTGTTTGAAATGATTACTTGAGCTTGATTTGTGTAAGTTCATGTTTCACAAACAATAATTCGGTATTAAATTATACATATTATAATCATATGAAACGCAAACATAATGGAAATACAATTTATGAACTATTCACAGGATTATCAGCTACTATGAATACAAATTCTGATGTTATCTCTACATTAGACTTATATATTAGACTTATAATCTTGTCAGAAATTTGATCAATTATAATATTACAGATAACATAGAATTATTTAGTGTGAATTTTCAAACATGTATGAGAAATCGTATTTACATTTGATAGATAGTATATTTTTAAATGAGATTTACCAAATAAATCACGTGTTTTTTTGTAGTTCGCGTGAGCCTACCCTTTTCCTTAAGATGAGAGGCAAGCTGGTATCTATATATCTTAGAATGTCTGTAGCAAGTTGACAAATGCGCCGATTGGTCAGGTCCCCTAGAAAAAAAGTACGACGTAAAAAGTAATAAGGGTCGAGGATTTTGATGAGATTTTCATGATTTATGTATTTTTCTTGTTATATATTGCTTAGAGCTATTTCATACGAGTAATCATATTTATTTATTAATGTTGTTAAAAATTAAACATCAAATTAATTGTTCTTTGTTAGAAATGAAGTCTGTATATACATCAGTAAAATTCTATGTAATGCATTAAATTATGCAAAATAAATAGTAATAAATACACTATTTATTTATAGATATGGGTGGTTGTCAAAAAAGTTAGATTTTAGGTACCTTGTACTTTTAAATGTACTTTAAGGGGATACCGACATTGCAGTTTTTTGTTTCATTCAATGAATAAATGAGATTTTCAAATTTCGCTAACATACGCACAATCTATTTATCTCTAAGAATGTTCTTATGTTCGTAAAATTTTATTAAAGTAACAATTAACTGTGTAAAATGAAAAATCGATAATGTTGGCAACTGGATAAGCTATAGGACTCCGATCGCCCTTTAAAACATAGAACATTGCTACAAAGTTTTTTAAGTGTTATAATCCATTATATGGAAGATACTTTTACTGTTTTGAAAGTCTAAACATTCATTTACGCCGAATGAATCACGTTTAACTGTTCAATTTGTCATTCTTGTGGCACATTTTTGTTTATTGTCATTTTCAAGGCATGTATATATTTAACGGATTTATCATCGATTAACGAAATATTTAGACTTATGTAATTTTATCACCTAAAACCTATCTTTTGTCTTGATATGAGTTCTAAAGAGTATAAAACTGTTAATATATATGGTTCAAAATGAAATTCTTGACGATATCAAATTGCCATTTTTCTAACTTGTGTATTACGACTTAATGATCGTTAGAACATGTTACATGGCAAAGGAATCTAAATATATCGTTAATTTTTAATAAACCCATTAACTGGACCTTCATGAAAATGGCAATAAATTTAAATGTGCCACGAAAATGATAAATGATAAATTTATAGGTAAGAGTCGGTCCATATAATCTTATTTATTTAAAGGAAAATACTCGCAATAAGTCTGTTAATAATTCAAGGGAAAAACATTTATGGAGTTATATATTTATAATTAAATATGTACTAATTTACTGATGCATTCAAGAATATTTATTTATTTTTTCAACATATGCATGAAATAGACCGTTTTTCATGCATTAAAAGTGGATAGGAAATTGCGCATTTCGAGCGTGGTTGAGAAAAAACTGTAAAATATGTGGAAATGAGCCCATTTCCTCCCGCTGCAGCCAGAAGTCTCCATTCGTTTTTCATGCATAAAAAAGAGCCTATTCATGCACTAAATAAAAAAAGGACGGCGTGTAACAGGGGGGAAGGACTCTTTCAGATTCGGATGATGATTTGAGGACTCGTGTTAGTTTCGGGCGCCTGCGGTGCCCTCGACTACCTCTCGTGTTCAATCATCCTTCTTGCTTAGAAAAATCCAATTTTCCCCCCTAGTTGCACAATGTACTATTTTTATGCAAAAACAATGACTTTATTGTTCAGTATTGGGTATTATGATCAAAGTTTTTGCCAATATGCTATATTTAATACAATATTATCAGCTAATTTAAGTGCAGAAATTTTAATTCTGTTGTGTAATTGCTAATTTTAATATATTTTGATAAAATCATTATCTAAAACTGAAATAATTCAATAATGTTACTTTATTACGATTGACCATAACGTTTGCGATATACGGGCTACTGCGTACAAGCAGAGCTTTCTTCATGCTAAAATTATGCATGAATTTTCAATTTTAGACATGTAACATTTAAGCAGTAAAGATTCTTACGATAAATCTGTAAAATGTGATTTAAATTTAAACTAAATAATAATAGCTATGAGATTTGACTATAAACCAAATATTAATAACATTTTTTTTAAACAAATAGAAACTGTTCTTTAACCAACTGTCAAAAACTTTTTGGACACAATTAATTAAATTAAAAACAAATAGATAATTAGTATTCAATTTTTACATACTCAGCTTATAATAATAAGATGTATTTTCGAGAATATAATTTAAAAAAATACATTGATATGAAATACAATATTGGACTCGGTACTAGTTTTATTGGTCCTCCAGATAGCAAATACAGCCCTAGGAGAAAAATGTTATTGCAAGGTGTATATAATCTTGGCACTAAAAGGGCTAGGAAAACAGAATTTACTTGAGCGCAAAAATAGGCCAAATCAAAAGCCCTGCCGCTGTGACCCTCGTAAAGTTAATAGCTTGGAAAATAACATTCAGAATTTTCGTACCTACTCGGGAGACCTGCATTATTTCTCTTTTCCGTGAATAAACACGTACGCGCGACCCAGCAAAAGAGAGGGCGAGAGAGAGAGAGAGAGAGAGAGAGAGAGAGAGAGCTAGGGAGAGTGAGAGAACAGGTGAAAGAGCACGGGTTCTGTCGGTGCTAGACACGCGGGGGGTACACATGCGAGAAATCGATTCCGTTGGTGGCTGTTGTATCGCTCTCTCACTCTCTCCGTTTACCTCTCTGTCTTGCTTTCTTGTTTAGATTATTGCATCAATCGGTAATAAAAGCTTGTAATAATAATTAAAAAATAAATTAAATTACGCTAGATAAAATCATAAAACCAGCAACATTATCAACAATGATTTTCCTAAACGCATACCAAACCCCTAAAAGTATAAGCATACAAGTTCGCAAAATGGCTTCCTTTATTGAAATATGTTGTTTTCCATGAATACATCAAATTTTCAATCCTTCACGTTATATCGCCTGGCACCGGGGGGGAAACTTTTAGCTCCACCAGCGCTCTACATACACACACACACACACACGCACACACGTATACGCGCCTATAACGGTGCTACATAACCCGGAGCCGGCGCGAAATTCATCGAGTTTGGCGTATAAACGCGCTCGCGAGCACGGAGGGGACGAAGGACACCGCGGCGCGCGGCGGGAAGGGAAAGAATATGGTAATTCGCCAGTATGTAGTTCGGGATGGGGAGGGGCGGCCGCGAGCGAAGCCAAGCCTGCCCGCCGCCCTTCGTCCCTGCTCATTCTCTCGGCGCGGTTCGTTAGTCAAAGCGGTCGAACAAACGTCGGGGGAAATAAATGGTCCGTGCTTTATACTTTTGACCCGTCGTCATCGGCTATGTGCTTTTCTCTCTTTCTCTGGCACCCACGCGATTTTCCTCTGCGAGCTTCGACCGACGTGTATAATTTGCATTTCTCTTTTGTTCGAGTCTCGCCCGTGCGTTAATCGAATGTTTACACTGGCCGTACCGGAGAGAGATGAAAATCGTGCGATGATAATGTATGACGTGTTGAAGACTCAATCAAGCATTTGGTATTTTTCTTGGATATTCAATCACGCGTATGTTGTATATTTTAGAAGTAACGCATTATCGCAAATTTTGTACCTATTGTACTAAAGTATCGAAGCATTTAAACTTTGAAAAGTTGACATGTTTCCTATTAGTTTTTTAACCGAGTTATTTTTCGTTTAAACTTTATACTTGATTTTTTTTTTATAATTTTGTATAATTTCTTTAATATCGCTCAAAAATATAAATCTTATGAAATTTCTATCAATTCAGTAAATCTTCTCGCTAACGCATCAAAAATATCTTAGTCATAATTAGTTCAAGATTTATATCGTATTCTTCATCTATACTAATACAGATTTACCACGCAGATATTTTTAGCGAGATCTAACCTACTTTGAAGACGATTGATGTATATAATGATTTCGTACTTTTTTGTATAATATTATACATATTGTATATTTTTAAAACACTTTAGCTGCTAAAATTAAACTCTAACGATGCAACATGACTCTTAACTTTGTAAAGCCAATTACGTTTTACTTGTTCTAGATACTATGAAAGATTATTTTTAAGGATTGCATGGATAATGTTTGAAGCTATATTTATAACAACCATGACAGTTCTTTTTATTGATGCCAGTTCGTTAACAATTCAGTCATTTGATAATATTAAACGTCTTTATGGTTAAAAAAGTAAATATTTAATAAGACACTATTAATTATCAAAACACAACTTCTACTTTATTTCAGCCGACTAGACTTGTACATTCTATTAACTTGTACATTCGCGCATGTTAATACATCGGCTGTCAAACACAGATCAACTAATATAACAACACTGAGATAAGCAGTGTTGTAAAAATGACTATTTTTGCTTAGCAAATATAACTTTAGCATTTCTAACTAATTTTAGAGTTTCTATAACTACTTTTTTATTATTGTCACAACATAGACATAGTCAGGAGCTCAAATAAAAAACCGCTACCAATAATATTTCTAGCATGTCAAAAGAAACGAAAATTTAAAACTCAAAAATCGAAAAATCGAAAAATCTGTATAAATCAAAATGAAGTCGACGAATCTTGAAGTTTCTTTCGTATTTTGAATCTTCATTTCAAAGCGAAAAAAATGAGCCCCGTTTGATAAAAAATGACTGCGCCGTTCTCGAGATATAAGCTATCAAAACAAAATGTTAAAAAATACATAACCTCAATGTCTCAGAGAATAAAAGATTTCATAATCTGAAAAAATATTCAGGTCATGAGATAGTAAAAACCTACCTGTTTGTAAAGTTTCAGATAAAATGCACTTCAAACATATTTTGAAAGCTCGACAGATAACATGAAGCATAAATATACTTGAATGTCGTGACTATTGCTAGTACTAAATTTAGTATACTTCTAGCATAACATGTGTGAGAAAAAAGACAATCGAATGAGAAGGTTAACTGTATGAAATAGTTAGCCTAACAAAAAATAAGTTGTATTAAATTTCCATTACAAACTTGATTAATTTAGTTAATTTTACTATATACTTCTCTGAGTAAACATCTTTTTTGATTCTTTTTCTCGACTGGGTAACAAGTTTACACTCACCGACCCTAAATTCAGGTATCTGAGTATATACCCATAACAACATTGTTATATTATCAATAGAAATTAATAGATACAATCAAAATATACTTAATCAATCTCTGAAATGGTTTACTGGGACATAATGGAACTGTGTTATAACTATAGAAGCTTAGTCAATTTAAAGAGTTGAGTGAAAATGAAGTGCATCCGTCATCTGTTTGTTGATTATTTAATACGAAAACACGTTAAATGAGAGACATATGCAGAGTATTTAATAGGCTATATAGGCAATCACCTTAAAGCAGATGATAATTCCACGAAGCAAAGATGGATGTATGTGTTGAACAAAGATGGATGGACCTTCGGATCCGTCGACCTCTGTTGATTGCAGTCCACTCTCTCATGTCTCTCACTAAGCCAATCAGGAAAGCGGAATATAATACTCTATATTACTTTTAAAATTAAATCTGTTATTATATTGAAATTAAAATTTAATTTTTTATTACTTAAAAATAGAAATAAGCAATATAAATTAAAGATTTGAAAGAAGCATCAAAACCAATGAAAGCATTAGTATGGTGTATTATTATTATTATATATTATTATTATTATGTATTAGTATTATTATTATTATTGTTATTATTATTATTATTATTATTATTATTATTATTATTATTATTACTTAGAAATATAAATAAGCAATATAAATTAAAGATTTGAAAGAAGAATCAAAACCAATGAAAGCATTAGTATGGTGTATTATTATTATTATGTATTAGTATTATTATTATTATTATTGTTATTATTATTATTATTATTATTATTATTATTATTATTATTATTATTATTATTATGTATTATTATTATTATTATTATTATTATTATTATTATTATTATTATTATTAATATAAAAGTATATTTAGGTTGAATCAACTGAGGTCATTCACATATTACGAACCGTTACGAGGGGAATGGGGACCCGTATCCGCGTTACGGCGCGTACTGAAGACACAGGAAAGTCAGTGAACATGCGTTACTTGAAGAGAAGGGAGTTTAAAATTGGCAAAAACACCATTGTCTAATAGTTGAATGATCCTAAATATTCAAGAATTGCAATTGTCACTTATCTTTTTAGTATTAAGTTAATTTTGATAATTAATATTCTTTAATAATTTAATAGAAATTAGAATTACAGAATAATTTTGCTTAGTTTATGTTTAAAACAGCTTGATCAGTACAAAAATGAATATGAAAGTTGAACGTTTTTAATATTGCAGCTTCAAGACACCCAACTTTACGATTCGGTGATCTTCTAATATCCGACTCTTCAGGACTATACATTTTTCTTACCTTCCCCCGTTTCTTTGCTCCACATCTTACGAACATACGTACACTGCACATGCATCGCCCAACACTCACACAAGCGCGCGCGCACACACATATAGCTGCAATCCAATGCGTCTCACATCTCCGTACAACGGAATCCACTTCAAATTTCCTTCGGTGAAGACATGCTTCCGTGGCGCGTTGCAACGGCGTGACCACGCGCGCGTGTCACCGTTATGCTATACCTTCGTTTTTCAGTGCAACTTTGGCTGCGATTCTCATATATCCACCCACACACGTATAAACATAAACACACACACACACATACACAGACACATAAACACATATAAAAGTTCACACACTCACAAATACACACATACACACACATACACATCCATGTGCACAGATCTTTACCTACGTGTGCTTTTGACAGAGCAAGCGTGCGCAAGCAAGAGCTTCAAAGAAAATCACCAGCAAATACGCTTCGCATAACTGACAAGAGAACGAGAGGAGGTGGAAAGGAGATGGGGGGAGAGAGCAGGAGAGAGAGCAGCCAACCCCCCTTTGATCCTGTGCCCAGAGCATAACTCGATCTTTGCATCGGCTGCTGGTGCACGCTCTAGGTTTCTCTGTTGTTCGACGATCGGGAGTGGAAACGAATTTTTTTCCCCTGTATCACGATGTCTAACAGCGGAAATGTAGTTTTCTTGTGAATGCTCGCCTATATTCGTTCCCTCCCCCTTCTGCTTTTCTCTCGCGCGCCCCTCTCTCTCTCTATATATATATATATATATATATATATATCTCTATCTCTGTATCTCTCTCTCTTCATCTCTATGTCTTTATCTCTCTCTATCTCTCTCTCTCCCTGTCTCTGCGCCTCTCGCTTTTCTCTTTATCTATTGTACTTTATCTTTTTCGTACGTGCTTCTGAAGGGAAAAATGCGAAACGTTTTACTACGTGCTACGCGAAATCTCTTCAGTGTATTATTCAGCGCGCCACACACAGCAGAGACTGCGCCTGACGGAATTCGTTAGGCATCAACGCAGATTTTCAATTAGAGTTTTGATGGCATTGCTTATATTGATACAAACTTTTCATTAATGAAATTTATTCGTGTATTGTTCCACCTTACTAAGATAGTGTACATATTTTGAAATAAATAATGCAATTTTAAAAACTATGTAGGTATACGTGATATTCAAAAATGTTGCCTATTTCATGTAATGACCGTCATACGTTTAGTATATAAGTTGATCTGTAACTGTGATACACCTTTTAATGGTTATATCAATCCACTTTACTTAAGCTACAAAAGTCCTTTAAAATCAGTATATCTAAACCGCAAAGAAATGTATAATTCATACATTTCCATACATACTCGAACCGTCCCTAACTGTGAGTTTCGGGAAGAGCAATTCCCATGCACTGTGTCTGTGACTAAGGAACGGTGGATACATTGTTCGTTGAGTACTGAGGCCAAATTTAATACATATAATCAAACTTCCCTAGTACTTTTTGAATGATTAAATACAAAAAACAAAATTAACCTTTATAAAGTTTTATTCATAAAACTTTTTATAGTACCTACTCTTTATAAACCTTGATAATATTGTACTAAATTGTATTCGATGATAAAACAGTAATATAACTGTGAAATAAATTAAATCTGTAATAAAGTTTTTACAGTAAAAATAATATACGTAGAATTTTGTGTAAAGACTGACTATGTACTATAAGAGATTCTATAGAACTTTTGATTTTTACTTTATAAAAGAGTAATATTATTTTTAGAAACACAGCTTTCAAAGATGTTTTTTAAGGTTTTAATGTCCACGAATCATAATAATAATAAGAAATATTCAAAATCTGGTGTTCTTTATGTTTAGTACTCGTATTATGTGTTTCATATGGCAGACACGTGCTCGAAACTCATATATCTTGAATATGAGGCTGTAGACGATTATACAAAAAAGAATTTGCGACATTGCATAAAGACTTCATTTTCTTTACCCACCTTGAAAGAAAGATATTATTCACTAGTTTTTAATGCAAATCCTTGAAAACTAATATGGCTTTGATATTTTTTTATGAAATAAAAATTGTTGCTAAATCAACATAAATCTCTCATGTAGAGCAAGACCTGACCAAGTCCCGGTGCATTGAAGTTTATACAGTCAAACTGTTGTGAATCACAGTACTATTAGGTAATTCAACGGTAATAATTTTCTTATTAATTTTGGGATACCCTTGGCGTTGACAATTAGCGTTTAAATATTTTACAATTCAATTTGTTTACAAGCACACCGCAGACCTTTGTGGTCGATTAGTATACCATATCAGAGCACAAATATGGCGATATTAAATGTAATTGTTTTGTATTTCGACGTAAAGTATGCTTGAGATTAAAAAGTGCAACCTCTTTTAAAATCCGGCATGTACGTATGTACATTTTCGCGTTCACATTTATGAAGGTTTTTTGGAACAACCAATAATGGAGAAGTATACCTTCTTTCTTCGGAATACTCTACAATGGACAATTATACGTTTTTAAATCAGGTGTTAAGTAAAATAAAAAAATTGAAATGATAGAATGTAACAGTATGTTAATAAAAGTAAATAATTATTAAACATATTAGCAGGTATATCAAGTATATTTCCCAGCATAAAATTTTAATATCGATGTGAAAATATTACATATATTATTTCAAAAATATAAACGTTGGAGAATCTGTAATAACCAATAAAGAATATATATGTTCATTTTAAACATTAGATATTTCAAAACTATTCACGTATTTATAAAGTAGATATCAATTTCTTTCGAGTTATATCTAACAAATACTTTTAAGTTAATTTTGTGAAAGTATAAGAATTTGAATTTTAAATGTACACTTTTTAAAAAGTAGTCATTTTAGTAAAATATTAACAATTTTGTATATTTTTCAAAATTCTACATTTTTGTAAAATCGAGCAAACAACATACATTTTTTATGAATTTAATTTCTTTGCATAAATTCTATTATTGTATTGTAGGGTGGTAGTACCATTTCTGCCAACCTTAAGCTTGTTTTTACTTGCGAGAATGTATTTACTACTGTAAAATATAATCTTTAATAATTTAACAAATGTATACACATTCTAGAACACATGTATTTGATAAATCCCCGAGGAAATTTCATAAATATTTTGTATGCTAAAGTACAAATATACGTCAAAGTAATTTAATATTCTAAAAATTGTTCAATCTATTCTAAAAATTGTTCAATCTAATCTAAAAATTGTCAATTCTACAAAATGCGTTTCTACATTAAAATTGATTCAATTCGGAGCAAATTTAATGAATGAAATATAACCTATTATAACCTATAACATGCTTTTGATGCCTCTAGTATTTTACTTAAATCATATTATTTACTCACTAAAAACTTAGTTCAAAATCATATTATCTATTTTTTAGACTTACAAGACTTAAAAGAATCATGTAAAAAGTAAATCTGATTTATTTTTATGACTGCTGTACTATGGCCAAAACTTGTATACTAACGTTGTTGTTGTACCATATCTGGCTATCCTGTATTTGCTATGAAAATGCAGTCTTCTTTATAATTTTTTAATGTATCATTAATATTTTAACGTAATGAATCATACCTGTGCAGCTATTTTTGACCGTAAATGATATTACTAAGTAATATGAATGTTTTAGTCATTTGTTTCTCTTGTCGATTTGCGTAATAAAATGCCATGTTCGACACACCTTACTTTAAAAGTATTTTTTTCTGTAAAAGTATACTGTGCTAAGTATATATATATATATATACATGGCATTTCATTACGCAAATCGACAAGAGAAACAGATGACTAAAATATTCATATTACTTAATAATATCATTTATATCTTCATTATTATACAATGTTCTAAAGTACTTAAGAATCATGTTAATGCCGAAGTTGTATGAAATTCGACAGTCAAAACTTTTAAAACGATTAAAATTATGTTCGATCCATCCACCCTAGTTGAATCTTGTTCTGGAGTGCGATATGTATATGATTTTTATTCGATTTATATATGTAAACATTATTTAGAAGCAATTTTTTTCAATAACTAAGTATCTTTTTAACAAATAAAAAAATTGGCTCTTAATTCTAAATGTATAAAAATAATTAATAAAATCTTAAAATAAACATGGTGTTAATTCAATTTATATATCTAATAATTACTTATAAGCAATTTGAAATAATTGAAGTTAAATTTTTTAGATTGCCTTGCGAAAACATTTTGCTTCATCAGTTAGCAGCGGATTTTTTCTTAAAGGAATGCAAATTATTCTCTTCTGATTCACAGCAGATTATTTATAGCTTATTACGAATTACTAAAAAGCACAGTTTTATACCCAATTTGTTAAATGGAGATAAAACGTATATTCTGAATTTCTGCTTAAAACTAATTACTTAGATAGTTTTGTGAAATAGAAAGTCTATTTTAATAATCAATAAATATATAAATGTATTATAGCTTAATTTATTACAACAGGAAATCCGACCATTGCTGAATATGTTTTTTTTTCTATCTGTAATATCAGTGATGCAATAAATAACATACCTTAAATAACGTCAGTAACAATCTACGTACGTTGCTTAAAGAATATAGTGCATCTTTCAATGTTTTACAAAATGAATCTCATACTTTAGAATTATAACAATGTCGTTATTTTAAAAAGCCGGAAAATATGAAAACTTTTAATAGATTTTAGTTGCTCTATGAGCTCTAACGTGCAAGATTATTTGGACGGGGTTCAACCAATTTATGGCCGGTTTTATAAGTCTAGCCGGTAAATTTAACTGATGAAGAGAATTTAACTTCTGTTACGAACTTTTGTATAAATTCATTAACTTGGCTGCTTTTATCTATTATTTACGACAGACTTTCCGTGCGTGCTGGCACGGTTTTACGAGCGCACAACTTTTTCGAAAAGTATAGTGTTTTGTTCTTGTTTCAAAACAAGTATAGAAATTATTAACTAATCGATCTAATGGGCGTTTGTGAGCATACATACACTAAACTGACAAGGAGAGGTCACAACCAGCGGGAAGCGATTTTCGCTGATTCTTCAGGAAGTGGATTCTGATACCTACATTTTTCGTCATCATTCTTTATTGATCATAACTTTGCAACAGAATAATATTTTTATATGAAACAAAGCTTAAATTAAAACTGATGTAGTCAACTTTTTTATCTTATTACATAATTTCTCTAGCAAAATAACTTGCAAAGTTATGAAACGAAGTATAGGTACTATTTGTTACTGAAATAACGTGTATTTTTCATTCAAAAAGGCATATTTTGACCCCAAAGGCCTATGAAATTAAACTATGGGTATTAGGCATCATTTGTAGGTACCAGAAACCACTTTCTGAAGCCTTACCGAAAATCGCTTTCCGTAGGTTGTGGCATCCCCTTGTGAAGTAAACATCCCGGTTTTTTCTGAAATTTCCGTATACCAGAAATATATTTTTGCAAAGTAACTTGACAATGTATATAGTATCATGATGATTGAATTACTGATTTACCTTTATCTCATTTGTAAACTTTGGACATGTAAGTTATAAAAAAACAAATACTCTAACAAGTTTCATTAAAAAATTATTCGGACATTTCTTCTCTTAAATTTAATTAGAGTGGTCACGTTGGTTCAATTTGAGAGGGATCATGTTTTCATAAAAGAAAATCTTACTAATTTCAGGCAATTAAAACCGAGTAAGCGGACTTTACCGTAGGTATTTAAAATTGGATATCCTACTTTGCATTTTATAGAAGTCGTTGGATTCCGCGAACAGTGTAACTTTACATTGTGACTTTCTATTTCAACTGTATATTAAAAAACTATCTGAATTTTAATTCATAGATTAAAAAAGAATACGCGCACAAGTTTGTTTAACGTATGAAAATGCTTATGTCAATCATTGTCATACGCCTGAGTCGCTGAACATAGTAGGATATCAAAAATATTTTTGAAACACATTACAAGCAGCTTTCGCATGTTATGTAAATATAATAAATAAAATCATGCTTTGTTATTATAATGCTATTTGAAGGAAATGTTCGGTAACGAATATATCTACATTTCGCACCAGGTCTATGCTACGGCAGCTGAGATAACTGTCGGCATTCAGCGAATACCTAATTGAATCATTTAATATCAATCTATAATCACATAATCAATTGCACCTTCGTACTCGGTAGACCGCATGATGTATCGGCAGGAAATGAAAGAATTACGCAAGCCACTGCCTGCGAAAAGCGACTGAAGTTCAATTTCCTCCGAGTTAAACCATCTCATTCCCCAATCCACGCGCGCGCTCGCGGCCACGGACACGAAAAAGAGATTCGGGGCAATTCCAAAGTCCCTCCAAAATGGACCTCCAGAAATACGTTTTTCATTGGCATCATTCGGCGAAACAGACGTCGAGCCCTGAATACGAATAAGCGCCACGCCGTCGCAGCTTAAGCCTCCGATACTCGAGAGACGAGATTTCGACTTTGCCATTATGCGGCTTGTAAAGCGCGGGAGCGCGGTATTCGCCAAGTCCACTCGTCGATCATCGTTCAATTTATTCAGCGGGGTGTGGGGGATGGCCGCGTGACGGAGCATCTCGCCATCCATCATCCGGACTCTGCGGCCCATCGGCAAACTGTCGCGAGCGTGTATACCTGAGTGCGCCACCCCTTCACCCGCCCTTTCCCGATCTTGGTTTCAGTTCGCCACCTGCGCGCGAGAAATAGTTTTGACGCGTGAAAAATGTCCGTTTCTGTGCTTCCCTCCTCGCCCCGCCCTCGCAATCGTATGTATTACATTAGTTCGCGAGCCGCGTGTCGCTCGTTTCGCTTCTCAGCTTTCGTGGTGTGTAGTTTCTTTTATTTCGCGGGGGGATTTTTCTTTTTCTTCTTGGCTGGAAAAGCCTACTGGAAAGTTGGAGGATAAAGGGTATTACTGCGGCGCAACGTCGATATCTACTTTTTAAAGTTTCTTTATCCTTGGTAGACACAATTTCGAAAAAGAATTTAGTAAAGCGCTGAGCTGTATTGTGTTTTTGATGTAAAAGAATAGTGATCGAAGTTGATCGGATATTACAGCCCGAAATACGAAGGTTATTTTGTACTTATACGTGAGGTTTATTGGAAATCGTGTCAGTTACTACGAAATCAAAATCGAAATTGCATTTTGACAAGGGTGCCCATATTTTTTATTTTTTACTTTTTATTTTATTTTCATAGTAGTTAATTCAAGGAAATTGATAGAATATCATTTTAAGATCCATTTAAATTCGTCGTATCATATCATATTTATATCAGTAATTACAAATGTAGATTGACAATGCTGGAATTAGAATTCATTACATTACGCTAAAGCAAGAAATGATTTTTTTTCATTTTAAAAGCACATATAATTAAAAAAAAACATTTCCTGACTATTATTTTGACCATGGGTAAAAAATGCCTTTTTATGTACAACATTTATTCAAGCTTAAAAATATATAATCTTAAAAAGAAACTTTTTGTAAACATATAAAGTTATTCTCTCTTATACAAGATATTAAAAATACTACACTGTATGACAAAAATTAACTAAAAGTTTTATTTTGTGTGCCTGTTTTTTTTTCTAACATTCTTTCTACTATTTACTGCAAAAATAGAAGATAATTCTTCTGTCGTTGTCTTATGTAATATAGGACAAGCTCGTTCCACGTGCATCGCTCGACAGAGCGCCTGAAGACATTTAGCTGGGATATTTTTTACTATACTTTTTGTTTGGTTCATTTCGACGTATGCGTTTCTTTGCTTGTTTTTAGCTACACTAATTATTTCTTTAGCCATACTTTTAAGAGAAAATTTTATTAGTGTTATTATTGCCAGGCTCAACAATTCCTTGTGGTTTACTAATGTTCTTATTTCTTATTGTATTTTATAAAGTATTTATCAATTGACAATTAAATGTCGTTTTGTATTTTTGTTTCGATTCATCGAATACATGATATAATATAGGAGTTATTCAACGAAAAAATATAAGATATTGATAATATTGATTTAGACAGCAAGGGTTTTATTGGAACAAAATTAATTTCTTCAATGACATTTATTTTCTTTATTTCATGTCTAAATATATGCTTAAAAATATATTTAATGTTATATATTTCAAAATAACGATATCTTTTATCAAATTATATTTTTTGTGTTTCAGGTACGTTTTGAGCAAAATTACGTTAAGCAGAAAAGATACTTGGTAAGTTAAAGTTTTTAACAACTGCCAATCGGTACATTAAAACTTACAGCTTCATCTTATTAAAATAATAATTGTTCTAGCATTTTAATTACAACTATAAATGCACATACATAAAATGAAAATATATATTCAAAAATTATTTCAGGATGTCCAAAATTATACAAATTTTTGAATATCAATGAATGTGGTACAATGATAATAGAATAACTAAATTATACGAATATATATATTCTCTAACCAGCTTGAACATGATTGCTCGAAGATTTTCGAGGTCGTTCATTATGACTCTGTAGTCAAAAGTAGAAAATTTTAAATGGCAGATTCTGCAACATCCGTCAGTTTGAATTTTCATAATCTTATTGCAATTCGGAAGTATTCAACTAGACCCCAAAATCTACATAATAATGTAAAATCCGAGGTAAAATCACTTCATTATCTTGCTTAATAAGATTCCATTTGATTGAAAACGACTCCTCTCAAAGTCAAAAATATCACTTTTTTTTACTCAATAGGATTCTTCTTGAATCAAATGAATTGTTTTTAATAGTAGAAGAATCATTTAGAATAAAGTGGATTTTCATTTTGGCGCATATTCAAGAAGAATTCCAGAATTCCGCTTGAAGCAAAAGCTTATTTTTCTTAGTGTACATATAGAAGCAAGTTGGTAAAAGTAAAAAAAACTCATGCCCATAAAGAAGAGTTTCCTAAAAGATATTTCTAACATATTTACTCGAAAACATTTTCTTTACTATCAGAAACAATGGAGGTATCTTAATTTTTTGCTAATACGTCAAATATATCAAATATGAGAATATTATATTTTTAAGAAGATCTGATCACGTAAACTTTGTTGCTTTCATTTCCATCAAAAATAGGTTTAAAACTAACAAAAACTTAGCAGTTAGTATAAAATATAATATATAAATAAAAATTATGACGTGTACCTTAAAAATGTTGTAACATCTTAGTACGTTATGTACTACATTTATATGATTGGAAGCTTAATTAAAAAGAAGAAACAATATAACAATAATTAAAATAATATGCAAATGACCTCGGCAAAACAGTGGCCATTTTGAGGTTAGATAATAAAATTTTTAAACCCATAATAAACTATTTTATATCTATATAGGTATTATGCTCACCTAATGTCTTGTTTTTGCTTCAAACCCCCATTTTGTAAATGGTCTGATTTTTATCAGAGAATATTACATATTTTAAAAAAGCAAGAGAACAGAGTATCGAAAAACTGCAATATATTTTACATTTTGTTACACTTTTTTACTTTCACAGTTTTACTGACTTTTAGTACAGAAACATTTTTAGAAAACAAAATATCAAACTTGTCAATAATGCTTTAGCTTTACTAACATTTTTTCTACAAGAATAATCGATATTGAAGAGCTTATAAAACGATAAAACGAAAATACGTTCTGTTTTTAGATAATCATGACTTTGATCTAATATGTATTAATAAATCACTTACTTATATAGATAATATCATGTTATTATCGTACTATTTGGATTTATGTGCACATCTATGTGAAATTTAATATATTCTTTTGTGTCGAATCAAATGTCATTAATAATAAAACATACTTTTATTAGGCAATTACACCAATATTTGCTGCAAACTCTAAGACCACAACCATAATTGTATCAATCGGAATGAACGATACTGTAATATTACCAATCATCAATAGCTTATAAGCGTGTTATACATATCCATCTAGACACTGATAACAACCAAGTAAATCAGTTTTCGACAATCGACTCTCAATCTTACCGCTTTCAACTTTTATTTATTACATCTGAGTTTAAAATTTTTTTAATAGAAGGTCAAAATAAAAATACATTTTTCCTAAATAAATAATAAAAATAACTATATTTTCGCAGTAAGAAATAATTATTAATATAAGAAATATATTTTCAACAAAAAAGTTGGACAATTCATTTTGTAACATCTTAAACAAACACTATGCAGAGTTTGAACAAGATTCGATTTAATTTGATGCGCATAGAATATCATGAAAATTGAACAATACGATTAAAAAATGCATTTTTTTCATAATTATTTTTGTTTAGAAACAATGGAATCTGACTTGAAATTTTACAAGAATATACCTCTAATTAAAACAAGTTCTCAGTAAAAATGTCATTTTTATCATGACTGACGAAAGCAATGAGAAACAGCCATTTCTACTCCCTTTGGTGTGCTCCCAGACTCAAAATATATAAGTTCCAAACCGATCCAGATGCATTATAAATGCCCAAACATATATTAGTTGAAAAAACTTCTTGTACACTCCGTATAACGCACGTACATAGCTAAAATCTTATCAATTTCGATCTTAAAATGTAGAATTTTATCAATTCTATATTTTGCAAAAAAGTCACTCACCAAAAAATATTCCTGCATTCAAACGTTTTCGAAAACTGAAATTTACAAATATTTAAATTTCAAAAATGGCTATAAAAATAAAACTAACCGACCAATATCGCTAGAACGTTTAGGCGCATACCACGTTATGGTAGATACGCGCGTGCGATTACAGAAACACGCACACACACATACGCACACACATATACACACACATACTCAAAGACAAACACACACATGCTCACTCAAAGACAAACACACACATGCTCACTCAAAGACAAATACACACACACATACACACACATACACACATACACACATATACACACATACTCACATGTACACACATATTCACATACATACATTTTTTTAACAGTATGTTTAGTTATCTTGGATATGATCATATGATGTATTTATAGATTTTGGATTTATGATCCAACATTCTTGCTAGATCATGGAAAGTACATGAAAAGGTTATACGTTGATAAAACGAGAAAAAAATTGCTGTCACAAAGCTCTCTCTTTAAAAAAGCAAAACCAATACTAACAATTCCTTGAATAAAAAAGCCGTAACTAAAGGACTAAATCATCAAATTCACCGAAATATTGTGTCGCCCCCCCCCCCCCCACCCCTCCACCTTTCAAAGTCGAGTATCAAAGCTCGACTGCCACCGATAACTCCCCGTGTACTATTTTTTCCTCGCACACGCGGACGACACAAAAAATTGTCCATGTATTCGAGAAATTCGCTGAAAACGGGGAGAAACACGCGACGCGCGAGCGCTTCTCTGTGTGGCGTGCACAACACATAAACACTCCGATGAAAGAGAGTGGACCGAAGTCAAGTCGAGTCGCAGTGCGGGGCGCACGATGGAGCTCGGGCGGTTATTGTATTAGGTACCGACGGATAGCGGCCGTAATATAATTTTACGGTCACCGGATCCCCTCGGCCCGGTTTACGAGAGAGAACGAGTTCGAGGCTCATAGCTCGTACTCCTCGTCTATTCCGGGTGATACGATCCCCGGCGGTGGTGAGGTTTTCTCTCTCGCTTTCTCTCTCGCTTCTCTATCTGTCTATCTTTCCATCTCTTTTACTCGCTCGCTCGCTCGCTCTCAGGAGGAAGGCTAAACGCTTTGCTGCTGTATATAGACACAAACACAACGGCGCAGAGTTGCTTCCTTCTATCTCTCCGTAATCTCTTTTTCTCTATCTGCCTGGTACATCCATTTATCCGCGTCTCTCTCATCTACCTTTCCTTCTAAATAATAAACATCTAATCTAATCTAACCCTTTCTCGCTTCGCTTCTCTATCTGGCCTGTTTCATACGCCTCTCTATGTTTATTTTTTTCTTTTCGTTATTTATTTCTGCCGTTTCATTCATTTTTTCGTCTAGATTTTTACGTTTTTTACGTTGCTCCCTTTTTATTGATGAACGTGTTTATCTTTTTCTCTACATTTCTTTGTATCGTCGCCATTCTTATGATTGTCTCTTTTATTTATTTTTATCTATTTTATGACCTTTTGCTATACCGACGATGTTTTTGTATTTCTTTTCATTTATTCTTTATCATTTTTCGAGACTTTTAACATAGTTTATACACTGAAAACAGTTAGACTGTATTGCCAGTAAAATAAATATTTCTCTTTTTGCATATGAAGTATGTTATTTCATCAGAACTGTTTTGACATGTACACACAACAGCTGCATTTTAATTAAGATAACATATAAAGTGTATACAACAGAATCAAGAAAATTAAATATTTTGAATATACGTTAAATTAATTTTCGTTCATACATTTTGATTTATTTAATAATATTATTTCATATGTACCTTTTTTATTTTACAATTTATTCCAATTGATTAATCTAGTTATATACCTAAATTTTTATATTCATTTTTATTGTTTACTGCATTTAAAAAACGCTTCAATATCATAATAGAATACAACCGAAGAAATATTTTAATTGAAAAATCACCATTCTTTTATAGTTTCAATATTTTACAACTGTTGTATTTACTAAATATTTAAAAATTCCTAAAATCGTCTCTGAAAGGTTTAGATACAACGGCAACAAAGCAAATGCTTATAAATGAAAAATAATTATTTTCATTCTTTTACTCCTGAGTTGTTTCAATCTTCAAATGACTGTTCAAAAGAAGTCCCTTGTTACGGGCGTTAAACTAAAAATACCCAAGAAAAACTAACTAGCTTAATTATTTTCCTCGCGAGTGCTCTCATTGTTTGTTTGTTTTCTTTGTCCCCCTAGTTTGACAATCTCTCTTCCGCTCTTCTTGTTACGTCTTTCCCTTTACCGCCATATCTGTCCATATACATATATACATGTGCCAGTGAAGTTTTGTTGTTCTGATAGCGCAAAGCCAGCGCAAGTAGAATTGGCCCTTCACTCTCTCTCTCTCTCTCTCTCTCTCTCTCTCTATCTCTCTCTCTACTTCTGTTTCGCCGCCCGGCTGACGCATGCACGACTGCTACTACTGCATAAGTTACCTGCGCGCGCGTACGACAGAGAGAGAGAGAGAGAGAGAGAGAGAGAGAGAGAGAGAGAGAGAGTCGCACGGGTGCCACGCTGAGCCGCTTTGGCCCCGGCTTACGGAGCTCGACAAACAATGGACGTGCGAGCTTCGACGCCGGCCAAGTGGACTTCTCTCTCTCCCCAAAAGCAAGAGAGAGAGAGAGAGAGAGAGAGAGAAAGAGAGAGAGACGTGTCCACTTATACTTTCATGAACTACATCAGGTGTGAAATGGAGTCACTTTGTGGTTTTGCAAACGACTGCTAGGGTGACGGTGGTTGGGAATACGAAAATTCGAAGCGCAAGTATACGCCCGAATGACTTCTTGTCGATGTCCCTACTTATGAGCGCAAAGGGAAAACCAAAGGCAAACGAGCTTAATTTATTTTTAAAATTTCAGTCCCCATTGTTTTGTTTATTTGATCCTCAATTATAGCTTGATGAAAGAAAGACACAAAAATCAAATATATTTTTGTGTATTACAAATTCAAATATCATAATGAAGGATTCCCACAGATAACCTATGCCGGTCCCAGATAAAATATTGATAAGAGACGTATCAAATTGATATGAGCTTAAAGGATTTATAAATTTTTAAGCAATTAAACACAAATTTCGTTTTGTTTAAAGTGAAAAACATAACAAAGAATTAATTTCTTAAGCTGAGTCTACATTTATTTATGAACAAAAACAACGAAAAAAATTGTATCACATATTTTGAAACTCTACATTTGTAAGAACATTTTGGGACCAAACAGAAAAAATAATTTCATTATCAACAAAGTTATAACCATTCAAAGAAAATAATTAACGTTGCTTCTAATGTAGAACTGAATATTTAAGTGCGTTTTTCTCGAAACTTATTTTTCTAACTTCAAAAAGTTCCTCGCGCATTTAGAGTCGGTGAGTCTAGCTTTGACTTCAGGTAAATATTCCTATAAGGATTATTTAAAGAAGTTAGTATTTTTTTTTCAAGAAGTACATACATACACAATTTTGCGGACTAAATATGTATACAAAATCCTAGCATATTTTTCATATATTTATTTAAAATGGAGGTATATTTTTTTCAAGCTATTTATGATAGAAAACTGAAATAAATAATACTAGAAATCTTATCTTGGCGCCCACATTCGATATAACGGCCCTTATAGGCAAACTAGATAGTACTAAAGTGTACAAAACTGTATAAATCCACACAGATCTACATAGTTTTCTCAATAATAATATGTACGTATAAAATCTGTGAGGTTATATATTATTTATTGAACAGAACTTTTATTGTAAAAATTAATGTTAAAAAAGTTTAGTATTCAAGTTTTCAATTATAATAATAAGATCTACAGTTCTATTCATACTATTTACATATAAAAGTAGTCAGAAAGCATATCTAACCTAAGAAATGAAAATTTAGAAACAATGTTCCTTGCATATGAAAAACAGTGATCACAAAATAATGTTATTGATTGATATAGTTGTTTCTTGAAAAGTAATGTATAAATAATAAGAATATCATATGTAGAAATATGTACTTTATGACATGCTTTATTTAAAAACTAGAAATTTAATTTCAGAACTACAAATAATTTTGTAGCCATATGTGAGTTTTTATAATACATAAACTGCTCATCCGTGATAAGATTTTCAAAGAAAAACACATTAGTCGAACACATGTAGACGATAATTTTCTTTATAAGTAGCAAAGTACTATGTTTTAACTGGCCATAGATGTCGAATGAAAGTGTTTGATTATAAATTAATCACAGTATGAAAGACAAAAATAGAACATATATATAATAACTCAAATACATTATTTCTTTTTAAAAATAGAAAATTAATTAGTTGATAATAAATGTGTGTGAAAATAGTTTTCTTTATATAAACCATACAGGTTTTAAAACCAAGCCTGTATTTAGGATAGAACATAATCAAATGTAAGGAAACTAATTTTACATAAACAAAATAAATATATGCACTAATACTTCATATAGTTATTTGGATATTCAGATTATTTTCTTATTTTGATTGTTTAATATATATGTGTAACATAATATTGTTATTGAGTTCTTAAATACAAAAACTCGATGCATCTAAAATTTGATAACCTTACACTTTAGAGGTTATTTACATTTACTTACATTGGTAATAGGTGAACAATAACAAGTAAATACCTTTAAATCAAAATAATACATAATAAGCATAATAGATTATGCTTCTGTTTCTTAAAACATAACCGTTAAGTGGTTGTTATTGTCATAATTTTGCTTCTCTAGTTTTATCGGGGCAAATAATATGGGAAACTAGAAGGGTCGACCGTTACACGCCTTTATAGTAACTATCTAGTTTGCTTACATAGATCTACACAGCGCGAGATTATTCTACATAGATCTATAAAGTGGACGGGATAAATATCTACCAGGTCTAAAATAAGTGAGAATTTATTTGGTTGATATTGTCAAACTTAAACACGCAAGGAACTTTTTGAATTAACCTCTATTTTGACTGCAAATAAGTGCATTTCATTCAATGAATTGGGATTATGAAAGTGAAAATTGCTAAAAATTGGTATATATTTTTCTTTTTTTGGTTAGTAATAACATATTAAAATTTTGAAATAAAATTCCGAATGTTTAACGATTTTGGAAAAATCAGTGCAATCCAACCATAATTTTCACTACTTGTTGTCTGATAAAATTTTAATTTTTTCATTTATTTTGTCGGCTTTGACCCTCTCTTTTGAAGATTCCTCTCACTTCTCCGGTTTAAATTTATTTTTAATGTTCATATTTTGACAAACTCTATATAATACAGTCAGGTTTGTACGTCTCCATGCATTCCCTGACTTACTACGCATATGTGGGCATCATCCTTTGAATAATATAATAGACATATGATTATGTTTGAAGTGGCGAGATAAAATAATAAAACAAATTTCTACCAACTTTAGTACTTTCTATACTTACCTCTTGAATGAAAACCGGCAACTGTTTGTGGAGAAACGACTTTGTAAACCTTTTTGAAATTTTTAGTTTTTTTTTCAATTTTATTTTCAGGTGTCCGTGACAGTTTTATTGTAATACAATCAGCGTTCATAACCATGACCAAATAAGTCCATTTTCAAAATGCAGTGATCGTACATCAAAATTTAAAAAACTTTTTACAAATACAGTCATTATTTATCTGATTTCACCTATGCAATCGATAAATAGCATATTCAAGCATTTATTGCAGTGATAAAGTTCATCAAAATTCATACATCTACATAGCCTTTTATATCAGGGCCATATTTTTTATTCCTTTAGAGAACGACCGTTAACATTAAATTTAAAAAAATGTATACCTCAAAATATATTCGAAAATGTACTAATTGTTTTAAAAAGATTTATTAAGTTATTTCTTTACGGAAGACACCAAATATATTCATTTATTTTAGCGGTTTACATAAGTATAACCCATTAATATTATTTATTGTCTAATTACTTGCATTATATAAAATAAATAATTGAAAACTCTAACGAAAGCAATACTGAGTTTAGTAATGTAATGAAACAGTTAAATGCTTGGTTTAATTTAATCTTGATAATAAGTGCATAATAAAAAGCCATTAAAATTAATTAATTAAATTGAATTTAATACAATTTAATGTGTCAGCTTATAAATCTTTAATTAATCTAAAGTTTAAGTATCTATTAAAATATCATTAATCTTTATGAACCCCTTTGAGTATTAATAAACTATACTCGTATAAAATTTTAATGTAATAAAAATTAATTAATGGATATAGCATTGCCGAATGTGTTAATCACTTAATAATGATGTATTTTGCTATAATTAGCTTCGACCCTATAAATTAAACGCTGAAAAGAAATAATTGGACATTTAAAAACGCAATTTCCAATTTTCAACTACATCTTCATTTTCAACATTCTACAGATATTGCGTTAAAAGTACGTTAACTTCTACTGGCTCAAAAAAAAGAGTTTTTTTTTAGAATCTCGTCCGGCGGATAAAACACCTTAACCCTCTTTTATAATAAAAAGGTTCGACTGAGTCCGGTATAGGCGGGCACGAAGGGCTCTTTTTACGGGCAGCGGCGCGAATCTTTATTGCCGCTTGCTCGACTTTCGCCTACAGCGGAGAATTCCCCACGCTGCATTCGAGAGACGTAGGAAAATTTTGATTTTAAAATTTTCGAATCTCGCGAGAATTTTCAGACTGGATATGAAAAAGTCTTTAGATGTGATGTGAGAAATTTCGTACTGCAAAAGTTTTATAGTCCACTGAATTAGGTACTCCGAAATCCATTAATAAAATTGGGACACTTCGCGTTAGTTTTAATCAAAAGTTCCGTTTGAATTTTCATTTAGTAAAATGCTGTTTTCCATTGATATTAAGGTATACGCAGTCGAATGTACGATGTTTATTAATTGCATTTAATATGAATATGCAATTTATATAGATATTCTTGAAAATAACAGTTTCATTATAAAATATAATGTTTTTCTGACTTACAGCATTTATTTAATTAGCAACCGTCATTCTTCTGTGACGAACGAGAATGTCACTTTTTTTAAAGTTACATCTCAAAATCTAATTATGAAACTTATGAAAGAAACTCATGGTGATTATTGGTATCAAGAACAATAAACACATACATTTTCAAGTTTTAGTCTTCATTTGTTTACGATGCAAAAATCAGTTTGTAAAAAAAATTCGATTTCGTATGTGGCATTATAATTGGATTAATTTAGCAATTCTTATAGATGATTGCCCGTTGTTTAAATAAATTAATTGTTTTAAAAGAGATTACAGTTCAAATTAATATATTAGAATAATGAATCATATTGGAATAGTCAATAAAGTTTCAGGGAGTTACATGAAGCTATATTTTTCAATCGCCTTTTTATTATATAGTATAATATAATACGAGATATCATGTTGTATGTACACGTTTAGATTTATTGTTATACATTTTTTTCATTACAGTACGTATAAAGAGAAAATGGAAATATCATATATTAAGGAATTCAATATATATAAAGTACATCTGCATAATATTGGGCTGTAAATAAACAGGAAATAATCAAATATACAAACGTAAATATGTGATTAAACAATTAATAACAATGAAATAATTTACACATTAAATAAATGTTCGGATACAAGCAAACAAACAAGAGTGTAGAAGTGATTTCAAACGTAAAATTTGTAGCAACTCAATAAAAAGTGGAAAATTTTTCTATTACCTCGATTTCTCAGTAAACAAATCCAGCATTTACAGGCACCACTGCCTTTCAATAAAGCAAAGCGCAACGCGCGCGATGCAGAACAAAAAAATGTTGAAGCACTTACTTTCTCGAATGACAAGCATTTATGCGAACAAGCCCCTTTTCCTCGAGCGCCAACGAAATGAATACCGGCCCCATTAACATGGTATTTAGCATTTAACGGCCCCGGCGATCCTTAACAGACGCCTGGATTTTTATGCGTGGACACGTAGCTATATCCCCGCGTGCGAGGGGTGGACACGCAAGAGAGAGAAAGAAGATACGTCGTCCGCGTCCACGGCTCGTAAAAAGGCAATTTTATTTGACTTCTCCATTCGTTTATTACGATCGGGAGTTATGTATAACTTTTTTTTGTTCTCGTAGAAATCCTCTCCTCAACCACCTAGCTCCCCGCTGTGTTTTAATCTAGTCGAGAGGCCCGGGCGAGCGCGAGCGCGCGGCTTAACGTATTCTTAATCACATTTTACTACGTCCACATTTCCGTTCACGAAAGCGTAAAATTAGTTATAAAAACCGCACTAACCCATAGCCGCCGGGCACTCGCGCGACCCCTTTCATTTTCCTTTTAGCCTCACTCCCCCACCCCAGGCAGATTACCTCTTTTTACCTTCCCTCAGTCGTAAAACGGCTCGTTCGTCTCGCGCTCTCCCTTTCGCCCTCGCCCTCGTGCGTGTGTACTCATATCTTGGTCGGTGGGTGGATGGGTTGTCATGCTTCTTCCTCCCTCCTCCTCGGCGTATGCGCGTGTACGCGCATGGATGAGGCGTTTCACGTCAACCGGGCCGTCAAAAACTTGAGATTGCCGAAACTTTGGGATAATGAAGTATTTCGTGAACATGCTTGCCGAATCCGTAGACCCTCATACATACTCTGTTAAATCCAGGTTAATTGTGGAAGTTAGATCGTAGACAAATTTCGTGCATTATACTCGCTTGATATTGTGGAATTTTCATTTAAAGAAGTGCAACGTTATTATTAAACGTGCGTATTAGATTTTGTATTAGATATTATGCGTTATGTGGGCAAATCTTAATAGATTTAAACATTATAATCCCTAAAATTTTTGGATATCTAAACGCTGTCATACTTTTCCTTGTTGAAGCTTATACTTATGCAATATTATATTCTGTTTAACACATGGTTCTCCCTCCGTTTACGTGGAAGACGTCAATACACATACGAACCCATTAAGCCTATATGCCGTACCTTTTTTCAAGAAGACAGAATCGATCACATGCATGCACGTACACTCAACAACTGTGCAAATTCTCTAGATGTAAAATTCTAAAATTTAAATTTCTAAGATTTAAATTTCTTACATTTAAATTTCTAAGATTTAAATTTCTTACATTTAATTTTCTAAGATTTAAATTTCTAAGATTTAAATTTCTTAGATTTAAATTTCTTAGATTTAAATTTCTTAGATTTAAATTTCTAAGATTTAAACTTATAAGATTTAAATTTAAAAATTGTAACAATAAAAGGCAGTTTATTTCGATATATTGCATGACTTTTATTGATTAAAAATAAAATGTTGAATGTGGTATGGTAGTTTGCAATATTGTTCAGCATACAAATACGTTGTGACATCGAAATGACGCAGGAGAATAAATCTACTAACTATCCTCCTCTCTCTCTCTCTCTCTCTCTCTCTCTCTCTCTCTCTCTCTCTCTCTCTCTCTCTCTCTCTCTCTCTTCTCTCTCTCTCTCTCTTTCTCTCTCTCGTGGTCGACCTTAAACCTACATAGACAGGTTGCCTGAGTGTTCTAAAATCTGAAAGTATTCTGGCAGAGCAGCTCATCGACCATCTAGAAACTAATAAACTTCTTAACCCCAGAAAGCCCTGCTTTTCGTGCTGACCAAAGGCATTTGATGGGATGTCACATCATATCCTCATTCATAAACTTCGTTTATACATGAACTTTGGATACAAAGTCTCCGATTACACCATCATCTGGTTCCTGTCTTACCTGACGGACATACGTCAGTCGATTGTTGATAAGGGTAGCAGTATTTCTGATTGGATCTCAACATTTGCCAGTATTCCCCAAGGATCCATACTTGGACCTTCGCGGTTTGATACTTTCTCAATGATTTCCCTTCTGTTCTGAAATTCTAAAATTACATAATATATGTTGGCGAAACTCAAATTCAACAATGCTGTGAAAGGGTTGAGCTAACGACTGTGTTCACAAAATCATAACAGACGCCACTGCCCTCTCTAGTTGAGATACTGATAACGTAATTAAAACTCAATTTCTCTAAGACCAAGGCGATGCTCCTGGCGATACTCCTAGTCTCATAACCTTCAATTATAATCAACGGTACTCTTGTGTTACCCGTTGTCGTACATGGTTAGAGTGGCTCGTGGTCAAGGATATTCGTGAGTACTTCTAGGACTCCTTAACGTTTATAGTTCTAAAATGTGGCGATCTATCTTACCTGAAGGATGGCCTAGTTCTCAAAATCAGTCAAGGGGCACGTAGTTCCGAGCGTCTTTGCGCTGGTGATCACCTCCATTATAATCAACCTGATAGCTCTCTTCAAGTCAGTTCCTTTAAAGTCACTGTCTTTCATTTTCAGTACTCCTTACCCAGAATCCATAGCCCCCTTCCGCACCAAACCACATCCGTACAAACTTTTAAGTCCCGGTTCCTAACTCACATACACAAGCAGGATGCAGATTACGATCTGCCAACATATAGACTTAAACTTTAGTTTTGCTTTAACTGTAACTTTATCTTAATTTTAACCATAGTTTTAATATTAGTCGTTAAATTTAAGTATTAATTTAGCCAACTTAGTTTAGTAATCTGTATCTAGTTTTAAGCTGTTTTCTGTGCTTCCTGATACACTTCATTAGGCTTTCAAAATGTGTTGTGCATACGAAAGGCTGCAACAACAAGTCATCTACAGCAAAAGTCGCATTATATATCTATTACAATATAATAATATAATGTATACTTGATTTTTTGGTACTCCATGTAGCGGAGATAAAAATCTAATATAATCTAATCTAAACTAATCTACTCTCGCCCCGTTTCTTTAATTGCTTATAAATACGAGACAAAACCAATTTTACATACAAGAGCTTTTAGCAATTAATTACTTATGAAAAAAACCACTGTCAATTCATTGGCACTTAGCTTCCTCAAACTAAATAATTGATCTAATATAAAATTTTTTGTTCTAATAAATTAATTTTAAATTAGTATATCTCTTTATAATTAGAAACTCAAAAAATGTGTGCTTGCTTATCATTAATGGTTTATCAAAAGATAAATTTTTTATTAAAAGTACACATTTAGTTGAAAGTACATTTTTTCCACGTCTCCTTAGAGATACTGTTGTAGGCGCGTTGGGATTATAATTATTAAAAATTTCATTTTTTAAAGAGGAAGCTTTCTGTTCTTTTTTTGCATTATAATTTAAATTTACTTTTTCTTTTAATTTTTAAAATTCTTTTCATGTACAATTTTGCATAAAAATATGAAATTTAAAAAAGATTTATATAAACTTAAATATCTAGAAAATTAAAGAACCTCATGGTCTAGAAACAGAAATCAGTTAAGTGATAGGAAGCAAGGCCTAAGCAATTGTGGCAAACTGATCAGTGGCAGCACCGATTTAACGTGTGGACGTGTCTTATTACTAAGGGACTACAGGTGTAAGACAGAATGGCGGCACAAAGGATATTTTAGTTGCGGCGGCCTACTTCCCGTACGACACTGCGGAGTGTCCACCAAAGGAAGTCTTGGCCTTGGTAAGAGAGTGTGAGGTTCAGGTACTAGGATTGATTATGGGGTACAATTCCAAAGCACACCACGTAATATAAAGAATAATAGAAAAACTTCTAGAATACGTACCCTCGACAAATATGGATATATAAGGAATATATACAGAAATAAGAGGCTAGCAGATCTCGGAGGAAGTCTCGATGACGGACCACAATCACATCGTGTTCCAGATCAGAGGGATATGGGCGTAGAATAGGTTGAAAAGAAATCCGAGGGAAATGAACTGGGCCGGATATGGAGAGAAACTCAAAACAAAGATCATTAACTTTCCTACCATATATGAGACGGCGAAGGATATAGGTCACTGCTGCGAGATCCTACAAGAAATAATCATCAGTTCATTCAAAAACAACTACGAGTTTAGGAAATTTACGGCACCCAAGGGAACACCATGGTGAAAGCACTCCTTGGAAAAACAACGCAGAAAGATAAGACGGCTATTCAATAGGTCCAAGCGAACAAAAAGAGAACAAGACATGCTTCTTTCTACAACGGCACAAAGGGAGTACAAGGGGAAGATCGAATTAGCTGGGAGAGAGAACAGGAATGGAGAGGACACTGCGAGAATCTGAGGAATCTGACCGACGCGGCCAGATTATGCAGGGTTCTACAGAACCCAAAGGAGCCAGTGGCGAATACAATTCGGCTGAGTACGGATGCATGGGCAGAGGACTAAGAAGAGGCACTAAGCGGGCTAGTCGAGGCCCATTTTCCGGACTTCCAAGCCTCGGAGCAAGAGACGAGCTTCTGGCTCCGCGCGCCGAGCGAGTACTGGAAGCTGGCAAGGCACATGACGAACAAAAGAAGAATAGAGTTGGCAGTGAACGCGTTCAGCCCTACAAGACAGCAGGGCAGGATGAGGTCTTCCCGGCGCTGCTGCAGAAGGGCCACGATGTTCTGGCGCCCACACTGAAAAAGCTGTTCCGGGAATGCCTGGCTATGGGACACGTACCTGGTAGCTGGAGACGGGCGAGAGTGGTGTTCCTTCCAAAAACATGGAAGGCACAATACTCGCAACCAAAAGACGACAGACCGATCAGCGTGATATTATTTCTACTAAAGACGATGGAAAGACTGATCGATACATACATCAAGGAAACATCGCTGGTAGAGAGGTACCAGTCGGGCAAGTCGGTGGACACGGCCCTGGTGGAGGCAATAATCTTCATACAGAAAGGCATGAATAATAAGGGCATGGTGATGGTAGCCTTTCTAGACGTGGATGGTGCCTTTAACAATATGACCAGAGAGGCGATAATAAAAGGCATGAATGGGGAACACAAACAAGGAAAGGTAAGGTGACCAAGGGGTGCCCGCAGAGGAGAGTCTTTTGCCACACAATGTGGTGCCTGGTGGTCGATGACCTGATACGTCTGCTAAACAGAGCAGGGTTTTACGCTCTAGCGTATGCAGACGACATTGTTACAATGGTATGAGGCGATGATTAGTAGGTACTGACAGGCCTTATGCGACACGCACTGGGAATAATGGAGACCTGGTGTATGTCGGTAAAGCTCGGCATTAATCCCAAGAAGGTTAGTGTCATGTTGTGCACTACCAGATATAAGGTAAAACGTAACGAGGAGCTCCACCTGGAGGGCATTTCCCTTAGCCTGGTCAAAGAGGCCAAGTTCTTGGGGATTATACTCGCCAGTAATCTTAATTGGGGTAAATAAATTAAAGAAAAATGCGAGAAGGAAATTAGTACGTTCTGCGTCTGCAGAAGCGCCTTTGGCAATACCTGGGGACTATAAGAGAAAAAGGTAAGATGGTTCTATAAGTCTATCATCAGGCCGAGACTGGCTCATAGAGCTCTCGTCTGGGGCCAAAGAGGGGAAATCAAGGTACATGAGAAGGCACTGGATCGAGTAGAAAGGTTAGTGCTGGGAGGAATGACAGGATGCATGCGAACGACACCGTTGCGCTAGAGATCCTGTTGGATATCCCACCACGGAACAAGGTGATTATGCTAAACACTTTCAAGAACTATTGCAGGCTAAAGGAAGCATCGAACTGTAACCAATTCAACGACAATGAAGTTGTCAAATATTCCTTTTTTGGGACGAAATTTGACATGTTTAACACTATGAAAAAGAAAGTTGTTTACACTTCGGCGAAATGACATATACTGAATTTCAAGCTTGCTTACAGTACTTCTATATAGATGTGTTACCACCTTCAACTATATGCACGCAGTACTAGTAACGTCATATGTTGGAGAACAGCGATAACTCATTCAACATGAAATTATTTCTAACATATCCAAAAACTTGAAAAACTAAAATTCAAAAATCGAAATATTGTTATAAAATAAAAAAATTGGATAAATCTTTAAATTCCTTCTTAATATTGAATCTTTATTTAAAGACATTAGTTTTTCATTGATGTGAGATTTTACTCTACATAAAAATGAAAGATTTCCACTCTATTTTTAGAGTTTAAAATCCACTCTAATTAGAGTGATTTATTTCACTTCAACGGGTTTAGCGTGTAATTAAATCGTTCATACGTATCATTTTTACCCAGATTTATAAAAAATATAGCATAAGAAATACCGATATACATTATTTCATTAATCTTCAAATACCTTTTCAATCAATATTTTAAAATATCAATTGAAACATTATAAAAAAAAATAGAAATATCACCATTTATAAGTAATTTTATACTCTTTTAAAAGAAATTGCCTGCCAATATAACATGCTCAAGCAGTCGAGTTCGATTCCCGGTGAAAATTCTCGAGAATTTTTTCTTCAAGTTCTTCGCCAGGAAAAGATCTCCGACTATGCATTGTGCTTTGATGCAGGACGTATGCGCACATATAGCCTCCTGAAAAGTGTCTGAGATATAAGTAAGCAGGTGATGGATTTCGCTCGACCGCCATCGCACAACATAACAAACAAGTATCTAAAATACAAATGTAAAATACAAATCACATATCCATTGTGACATACCGGAATCCCAAAACAGAGGAGATATGGCCTTCAAATACAAAAAAAGAAAGAATTAAACAATCATATTATTTCTTAAATACAAAAATTATTTACATTATCGATTTCAGAATATCGTAAAATATTGCAAAATAAAGAAATCATTGTAACTCAAAAACTAATCGATGAATCACAAAGTTTATTTTCAATTCAAAATCTTCATTAAAAAATTTTAAAAAATGAGAGAATGTTTGCAAAAATGACTGCGCTGTTCTCGAGATTTAAACGATCAACAAAAATTAAAAAAAAACATAACCTTAAATAACTGTAAATGTAAAGGTTGTTATATATAAATCTAGGTCTATATATATATATATATATATATATATATATATATATATATATATATATATATATATATATATATATATATATATATATATAAATCTAGTCGTAACAGAGATAGTAAAAATATACCTTTCTAGAAATTTTCAAAAGGAATAATGAATGACGTCGTACTTAAGTTATTCAGCGCCAAGAAAATCGATTCTTTATTCAAAATGATTTTTTTCACGAAAAAAAAAAAGATTAAGTCTTGAAAATATTTTTATCCATATTCCTAATCACCTCAAATTTTGTCAAATATTACCCATATTTCCCAGATATCACCGTTTAAACAAAACCCGATCTTTCCGAGCATAATAGAAAAAAGAAAGTATCTTATTTAAAATTTCGAATCGGAAAAGATAGGTAACTTTATGATTTTTGAAATGCATAAAAAATGTATGTATGATATTATTTCAAACATACCAAAAAACCCAAAAAACTAAAACACATTAATTTTGACCGTGAATGTTCAGAGTATGCCCAAATAGCTCCAAAATCCACCAATATCACTCAACGGGATGAGGCATTGAGAGTATTAGAATTATTTTACTGAAAATTTTAAGAAAGCTATTTTTCTGACTAAGAAACCTCGAGAGAGCTGAAATTATTTAGAATCCGAAAATTTTCATCGTTTCAAAAAGCATTTTCTTCAAGAAAGCATATCAATAGCACATTGAACAACCGCACGCCCATCGCATAGCCTCCCCTAATTGCAGTTTTCTTTTTGCGCCGCATATATATGCGCATCCGCGGCTGTCCGAGGCGTAAGAAATGCTGCGCGCCGCCGACTCACCCTCGCGCTTCTTATTGGCCGCGGGCACGCACTCCGCGTATATCGTTGCGCTGCGGGCGCGGGGGCAGCGCCGGCTCTCGAATTCCCTGCACCGCCACCCAGCACCACGAGAGTTACACCCTCCTAAATTTCTCGGGGCATCTGATTGCATTTAATTGCCCGGCTAATTAATTGCATAATTTATCGCAGATAGTCGCGATAAAGCGTTGATTTAATTCGTCAGTAGCTTCGGTCGAGAGACTCGGACCCCTCCCCGCGCCGTGCATTTTTTCTTCGTGCGTGCGTCGGCTGCGTTGGATCGTAGGAGCATTGACGGTATTGTACATAGAAAGAATGGAGAGTGGATGTGGAAGAGGACGTTGATGGATTGGATGTTTGTGCTTTCTTAGTGTAATATTTAATAAGATTTAAGAATTTAAGAGACCAAATTATCAATAAAAATACCACAGCGATACATAAAATATCCGATATTGCTGAAAAATACCCGTATTAGTGTCCATGAAGCAAACTTACGCGTTAACGAATCAATTATAGAAAAATCCAGCATTAATTTTCCGTGCTCAAACTTTATATTAGTTCTTTAACTTTCTTTCTTTGTGAAAATATTTGTTTTAAGTAATAAATATTAATATTTAATAGTAATTTAATTAAAATAAAATAAGAAAACGGATCTTTGTTTTCATTAGTGTGCCCTTCCAATAGACTGTGGCCATATAAATGTGCCCTATATAAACGCAGATTTACTCATTTTTAAGTAATTACTGATGTTGGTGATACTCCTTAACTAATAATTTCAGTAAATATTAATATGTATTAACTTACAATACACTGCCGAATTCATGTTAACGAGATTTTCAGAAACCGAGACAAGGTTGATAGTTATGATACTTCCGTGATTTTTACAATTTTCAGAATTTTGTTTAAATTTAAAACATTCTTGCAGATCCTGATTTTTTGGGATATATATAAAGCATTCCATTTAGAAAAATTATCGTTGAAAAATTATAAAATACTTTATACATAAGATAGAACAGTTTATAAAAATATGTGAAAATATCGCCTCGAAAACTATTTATTTATTTTTTCAAGCATTTTTTAAAGGATTATAGTAAAAAAAGTCTGATTTTTTTGTTTCCTCTAAAGATTAGTGTTAAAAGAGAAATATAAGCTTCGAAGAATTAAAATTAAATATGAAATGGAGATTTTTACAGCAGCGAGGAAATGCCTTTTTTTAATTAACAATATCTTAGCTCAAGAAACATAATTAATATATATATTTTTTATACTTCGTAACATACATATTTATCTCATATATTTTCACCGGTACTCGTAGACTCTTGGATACTGAACAAGAAATGTTCTCGATAATGCCCGTTTCAGGCAAAATGAATTTTATAATTCGTACATATTTAAAACCATGAACTATGTATTTTGAACTTTCGCAAAACTCTATTCTATTGAACATATTAATTAAATTAACTTTAAGTTAATCAATATAAAGTAAATAATGAAGATTAAAGGTTTAAGTGAATGTGTTAATATTAAAGGCTCTATACTTTTCAGTCTGAATAACTTAAGTACCGTCAACGTTCGTTTTCTCGAAAGTCTTAACAATATAGATCCTTGGTAAATATAGTTAGCAGTCAATTTAGTACGCCAAGATTTGAATTTCCGGTATACTTGTAGTAAAACAAAGCGTTCAGAAAATTAATATCGAGTTGACTGAAGAAAATTCAATCTGATATCTTCTTGATTAATTTTGAAGTTTGCATAATTCACAGAAAACTGAGAAATAAAATTCGATAGAAGCATGAAGCTTCTATAACATCTTTGCTAGAGAAAAATATATTTAACCTTTTGATTAGCAATTTTTTTTTATACTAGTTATCAGAAATCTATGATTATTAATTATGTATTGTTGTAAAAAAAAATCTCTTTTTTTATAAATAACGTTTCAGCGCTGATATTATATATGTATTTATCATTAAATTAATTTGAGAATATTCTTGCATAAGATAGCATATTTTTAAAGGAAGTTTTGTAATAGTAAAATAAAAGATTTCAAAAGAACGAGTTAGAAACGTGTTTTGAGGTATTTGTAATCATAAAATACTGATTATTTGTGAATATATATGCGACTCTACACGAGTGTTTTTATTCACGCGTGCGTATATGTGCATATGTATACATATATGCATATCTGGTTTTATATACGTCTTTTTCTGAGAAACTGCTCAACAGAATTAAATTTCATAGGTAGCTCATTTTTTCGTTAATTAGGAGACAAACTATTTTTTTGTTTGGTTGGTTTGCTTTTTCAAAGAGAAAGATTGGTAAAGATGAAAAAAAATATTTTCAGTTTTGATGAATCTCAATGTTTTCGAGGTTCCTGAGTCAAAAAAATTGATTTGCAATAGGTTTTAAGAAAATGCCTGTCTGTATGTATGGATGTGTGTATGTATGTATGTACGAAACGAAAATTTGTGTCCACCATAACTCTTCAAGAGAAGCATATCACACGCAATTTTGCAGGCATATTACATATGTTTCAATTTATAACTGATTAGATTTTTGAGCTGAATGAATAATATTAAACTCAGTTTTTAGCAAAAATATTAATATTTAAAAATATGTAAAAGTCGAAAAATTTTCTTTTGTTATTTTATACGTTGAACTTGTCAAAAATATGTAGGTTTTCATAAAGTTGACGTAATTTCCTTTCGATTGATATATCTTATAATAATTTTAAACTTATTTTCATGAAATAATAAAAAAATTTATTTTAAAAAATTATATAAATCGAAATTTCTATTTGTCATTTTATACGTTGAACTTTTCAAAATATATATCTTTTATAAAATAGATGTCATTTTCTTTCATTTAATGTATTTTGTAAAATAGTAAAACAAACTTTTAGTTTAAAAAGTTGTATATATGTGTGTATATGTGACTGTGTGTGTGTGTATGTGTAAACAAGGTATAATTTCAGTTCATTTGATATATCTAGCAATAACATTGAAGTCATATTCGTGAAATAAAAACAAAATATTCGTTATAAAGAATTGTAAAAATCTAAAAAAAAATAATTTTTGAAATTTTATTAATTTAACTTGTTATTAATTTATCAGCGGTTTTTGTTTTATAACTATTTTGCCGACTTTCAAGTTTCAGTTTTTTCGTGTTTTTTTCGTACATTGAGTAATATCATAGCATTTGTGCAAATGAATTCTAAAAAAATAAAATGCCATTTTATCAACGGGTTTTTTCAACGGTTTTATTTGGGATACGAATGACAGAAATTTATTAAAAATTTTTTTTTTAAATAGTGACATTGAAAATAATATTCAGTAAAATATTTGTGTCTCTATCTATTTGGTTCCAAAACATTAAATGTTATGGACGAATTTTTTTTTAATCAAATTCTTGTCTCTATAAAGGACAAATAAAATGTTTATTTCAAGTAGAAATAAAATGATACTTTGATGCAGATTCATATATAAATAGGACTTTCATACTTATAGAAAAAAGCAAGAAGAATGTTTTGACTGTGCATGTACATATTACATAATAAAAGATAATACGAACATTCAAAGGGTTAAAATTCAATTTAAGAATCGAAAGAAGGTACTTCAACTGCCGGAGACTCTTTCCTAATGAGAGTCGCTCGAGGATAGTATCAAAAATCTAAAACGAGTAGCGTGTGGCACGGGGTGCAAGAGTCTCACAGCTCGAGTTTCGACATTTGCAAAGGAAACCACAAAAATTCCTAGCTTATGCAGCGGTGCCTAAGCGTCACGAGTCATCTCTCCGCATTCACCTACGCGCACACAGCCGCACGCGCAGACGCTCCGTCGGGCGGATTAGAGGCTTTTCGTCTCTTCGCAAATAATCAACTGCAAAATGAAATCCCCTCATTTGCATATGCGCGAAAATGTTCCGGCACTGGGCGGCTGCCGCTACCTTGCCAGAGATTACGCTTGAGTCATGGAAAAGTGCAGTGTATATATGCGCGCGTGCGCATGAACGCGCGCGCACGCGCACACGCACACACACTCGCAGTCGTTACCATCTAAGAGGATTTCTTCGAAAAGCCATCAGAGTTTGCAACGCGACGTGCACGGGCCCACGCCTTCCAAAAGTAAATTGGCTTTGAAACTCGCGACGACGAGTTTATATGCCGCTTGACTTCCTCCCCTTTCCGCTTTTTTCTTCATAATTCCGATTTTCATAATATCGAGAAATATGCGGCAACAGTGCGCGGCGGCGGCGGTGGTGCTTTAACTCGCGTAGAACTAATGTAAAACTATTTGTTCGTCGGGGCAAAAACGTAGATTCAATTTCTAATACGATTATTCGAACTTAAGAGGACTTTCGGATCCTCCGAAGTCGGAAATCCAGTTAAGGCTTGCGTATTTCCTCTGGATTTGCCGGAAGCGGAGAATTTTTACTCTCTCGAAAAGTTTCGGCGGACCGCCGATTTTTTTTGTCGTCAACGTGCTTTTTAATCTTTCTAAAATTTCGTCGAAACGATTCAATTTAACAGAATATCCAATAATAAAAAAGTTTTCACAGTTACATCAATAAAGATTTTTTAATTCGCGCAATAACTGCTGAGAAAAATTTATTATTTCATATTTTACGATTCCAATTAATTTTTTCTCCTTTATTTTTCTTTCGATAAATAATTACTTTATTAAGGTTATTCTACAATCAAAATGAATAAAAACAATCTTTTTCTGTATATTATTGTTAAAATAATTATAAAGTTATAATACATAGTTACAGTACTAAACTTGTTTTTCGTTATTCAGTGCACTTATTGATGTATTAAGTCAAAGAATACGGAAAAATAAATAACAAAATAATGTTAAATTTAATTTAATTTTCTACTCATAAGATTTTTTTTAATCATGTTATAATTATGCGATGAATTTATATATATATTTTCATTGCATATGAAGAATATTGTAGAAATTAATTTTTCAAGAAAAATAAAAAAAAATTGTTCTACTAACAAATGAAAAACAGCACAATCTGCATTGTTTACGATCTCAAAATTATGGATATTATAAGTACTTTACTACGTAAAAAATTCGCTTCCCAAAAAACTTTTCATAATGAAAAAATAAAACAATAACAAAATTTTACAATTTTATAATTTTTAAAAATAGCTACAATATCCAAAATGAGTTGACCATTTTCGCTTAAATTTTTAGCCCCTCCTAAATGTCTAGAACAAACCTGCATGCAAAATTTGGTTAGGTCTCACCACGTAATATTCGAACGCAGATGAGCAACAGGCATACACTTACACATACATCCATTGTACAACGGACATTTTTTGGGAGTAGCTTATTCGAACTCCCCAAGTCATATAGTATATTTTACGTTAAAAAGAGCAAAAAAAATATTTGCATCAAAACAATGCATTCTCTTTAAGAAGCGATAATCACACAATCGTTAAAATGTAATGCTTTTTAATGCAAAAGTTATAATAATTCAATTAATTACGAGAAATATAAAGTTAATCATATAATTAAAATTAAACTGTTCACTGTAAGCAAAAGATAAACTAAAACTAATTAAATGATCATACAGGAAGACATGAAAATTTGCGTACTTATAACTATCATAACTTATTATAACTCCATTATAATTATCTGCATGTACGTGTTAATTACGTGAATCCAGGAACTTATTTTAAGTATAAACTTATACTAAAAAAGTGGCTTCCGTATGATTCCTAATTAACTTACGGGTTTGAAATACGAAATTGTTAACAAGATGTTATAAAATGATCTCATTATCTTAAGAGATTTCGCAAGCTTTAGCTGTACTTTTTTAATATAATTATATAAACTAAAAGGACGCTGCATTAAAATTTAAACAAGAGTATGTACGAATAGAAAAAATTTTATTTTACTAATTTTTAAATTTAGTACTCTTGTGGATTTAAAGTTCTCTGAAGGATTTCATAATTAACAGACGCTTCCTGTAATTCCTAGAATTTATTCATGTCCACAATGTAAAAGACTTAATAACATTACGTTCAATTAATTTTTCAGACATCCTTCAAGCATACAAAATATATGAGATTATTTTAAAATAATTAGACGTATATTTATTTTTATATATCTCATGAAAGTATTATCATCAAAGAATACTCAAATAACAGAAAAAAAAGTATAAGAAGATAATACAATTGTTATAACAAAATACGTTTAATCTATTATAAATAAGTTTAATCCATTTAAATGTCTGCATTTTTTATTTTTTTGTTCTAACCTTTGGCTTTTTTCGTATTTATGTCTTCGTAATTTCATCGGCATAAACTTATACATTCTTTTAATTAGTGCTTTTTTAAGTCTTTTCATTAGACTTTATATTCTTCATAATTAATCATTCGGCAATATTAACTTTATGCACATTGCACTTTGCAATATAGAGTTTAGATCTTTTAAAAAAAGTCCATCTGAGATTTCAGCTTTCTGACAAAATTTCCGTCCCCCAACAACGAATATTTTCCAATAATTGACAGACGAACTCCACGAAAAACTCAAGCTTTGCAAATCAAAAAAAAATCGTAAAAACAAGAAACGATTTCTCCATCCCACGCAGATTATCCAAGCGTCAATAAACCTTCGGCTTCCACCCTTAACACAAACGAGAGACAGAAATACAGAGAAAAAGAGAGAGAGAGAGAGAGAGAGACGCACGATCGAAAACCGATGTTGTCCTGACCCACTCCGCGCTGGAATATAAAACAGAGCGCGCGAGCTTACGCCTTATACACACGGAAAAGCGTCAGCAGCAGCAGCAGCTCTGGCCGAGAATGCAGAAATTACTGTTTTCGTCCACGTAACGTTATTTTCTTAACCCACTCGTTAAGTTTTCGCGCGGGCCGAACATTTTTGGCCCTCGGCCAGAGGCGCTTCCGCTCCCTCTGTCTCTCTCTCTCTCTCTCTTCCGCCTCTTTCGTAATCGCGGCCGCAAGCCAGCGGAAACAAAGCAAAGAGTGTAAGCGCGAAGAAGCTTCTTCTGTTTCCGCCGAAGAATGCATTTCTTCTCTCCGTACTCTCTCTCTCTCTCTCTCTCTCTCTCTCCCGCTCTCTCTTTCTATTTCTCTCTCCTGCACACGCTGCGCTGAAAGATGAGCGAGGCTGGCTCTCGCGCGTTCATTGTACCTCGCCCTGTGCGAGGATTTCAAAGGTTTCTTCTCTGCTAATGTATATACGCGAGCACGCAGCGCGCCGCTGCTTGCTTTATAATATATATATATATATATATATATATATATATATATATATATATATATATATATATATATATATACATATATATATATATATATATATATATATATATATACATAGCTGACGCGTGCGTTGGAGGGTCTTAAATGAAAAAAAGAGGCGAATGCGGAGGCGAGCGGGAGAGCGGGAGAGTATGTGGGTCAAGGGGATTGTTTTGCTTCTTTCCATCTACCCCTGTGTTTTTTTTCAAGGGGAGATGCGCGCGGTAAAAAATTCTCCATCGTTTTCTTCTCCTTCTTTTTTTTGCGAGAAGCAGATTCTCTTCTTCTTCGGCTTCTTCGCTCCATCTCGCCTGCCGCTTTTTTGTCTTTGCTTTGAAAATTTCCTTTTCATGTGGAGTTACGTGTTTAGCGGAGCAAAGCGCGAGAGAGAATACGAAGCTGCCAGTTGTATATCGCGGAACGGGGTTATATATAGAAGTTGCGCGAGCTGTTTTGCAATTTGTGTCAAGTGCGGTATTTGTTAGCAAAAAACTGTGTCAATTGCATCCAAATTATGTATGGTTTAATGCTACCAGATGATTAGACGTTGATATACTTTGGGAATAATTTTTGTAATCCTTTCGGTATTATAATATGTCTTACAAATTCCTCAGGCGTGTGCATTGTTGTTAATATATATTGTTGTTAATACATAATTGTTAATATATTTTTATAAAATATGATACTAAAGTTTATTATGCACTGCTAAAAAGATGCATTAATAGCTTTTTTACTCAGGTAGAAATAAGGAATTAATAGATTTTTCTGATTATTAATTGCCTTTTATTTAAATTCTAATAATTAAACAGAAATACTTGTGCCAATAAGTACAAATATTTCGGTTTGAGAGTGCTCTTGGATATGTGTATATATACATCTATAAATAAAAATGCGTGTATTTTTAAATATATTTATAATTTAATTAGCGAACAAATAAAAAAGTAAATAAAGTATAAGTGAATGTGTATATTTTATTTTAGAATATGAATTTATATGTACATATATTCCGATGTATTTCACTTTGCATAATGTTTATAGAATAATTTTATAAATAATATTGTATCATTTAAAATAGTACTTTTGTTGAATAATTAAATTTTCATCTTATATAAAATTATATATTACGAATATTATATTCTTGGAATTTCAATATTTCAATTAATAAATGAATTATGCGCTATTAATATACGTTCAAGTTTTATACTATGGTTTTAAAATTTAATTATTAAATGAATTAAAATGAAGTGCTTTATGCATGTGAGATAGGATACATATATACGCATACTTTATACTCACAGGTACACTTTCATGCACATGCACACACACACACACATATGCACATGCTAATCAAAAATCACAATTATAAAAGCTCTCCCGCATCGGGAACTAATTTTACTTATAGCTCTTAATTAAACGTATACCAACCGGACAGTTCGACTGACACTGTGAGGACTCGCTCCTTCGCGCCCGCTACAGCCTTGGCCTTTCACCGCTACGTGGCTACCAGCTTACATAGACTAAACCTAGCCATTACTCCAGCTTTCTCGCAAGTGCCTGGAAATCCACAAGTGCAGTATATAAGCACGATAGCACATCCCTTCCAGAGCGTCTAAGGTAGGGTTCGTCTATAAGAGCCTCACTGATGAGTCCAAGTAGACAAACGCGAGATGAAACGCATAGAGAGAAGCCATCAAGCTTCGTCGATCTCTATAACACAAATTGCGTTTTAATTTTTTTAAAATGATGCAGCGTGATTGGTTATGTTTGTATTTTTGTTCTTTTTAGCACTTACTTTGGAGTATATTCAAACATTCGAAACGCGTTCATGCACAGTAAAAAGGATTTCTTATTTTTGTTGCATCTTAAATTTTTTTCGTTCTTAAAACAAATGTCACGGAGCATGATGCAATGGTGCATATGAAGACGATAAGTAACTGCAATCTGCGGTAGCAGCATCGGTCTAGTGTCGAGCGTATCTGGATCCGGATCCAGAGGCTCACGGTTCGCAACCGAGTCTCGATATTTTTTTCATACGTAATAAGTAACGTAATCGCATATTTTACTTATTTTGAGAAATATGTTCTTAACATAAGAATACATTACATATTTTAAGAAAAATAAACTACTTAAAATATGAAACTTTTCTAAAACAAGAAAGTAAGAAATGTAATTACTTATATTAAGAAATAAAATTTACTTATTTCGCGCGATCTCGTGGTCACCACAAAATTCACAAAATTATTGACTTCGGCGAGGTTTGTAGAAGCTACGCGAGACGAAGACCATACGATATTTTTGAAATAAGAAAATAAATGGAAAATAAATTTAAAGTATAGTAGATCATTTTTATACAGTTTTTAGCACTTGAATTTTTGTAGAATCTGAAACAAACGAATAAAGGCGAAAACCTAAACTCACATTTTGAGAATATAAACAATGCGATCAAATTTCTTCAATTAAGAAAATAAGTTTTTTTAAGTTTTATAAGTTAAATAAGTTTTTTTAAGAAACTTTTCAGCATGTCTTAAAATAAGAAAGAAAGTGTTTTTAAATTTTTTGCATCTTATTTTAAGAAAATTTTCTTCTTAAACCAAGTAAGGGTGCTTTCACATGGAGCGGAAATTTTTCAGCGTAACGGAAACGGAACTTTTGCAGCGTAAATTTTTTCCGCTCCGTCGAAAATGTAACTTCCGTCGAAAACTTAAAATGCATAACCTAAAATACACAGCAGGTTAACTTGATGTTGTTGGTGTGCTGTACATACTATTATAAATAAATTGCTGTAGGGGAGAACGGGGTAATGCCGGTCACTGGCTAATTTCGGTCACCCTTATTTTCAATAATCTAAACATTTTTAGGTAATAATTCTAATAGTATATTAAACGCAACATAAAATGCAATTAATCTAATATCCAAACAACCTTCTATTCGGTTTTATTAAGCAATTATACACAATCAAAGTGTAGGCCTACATTTCTTATAAGAAATCTGGTCTATAAAATAAGCTTTTATGCATATTATTTGTTGCTTTATGCCGTTATTTTTTGCATCTTTATTAATTTGAACAATTTAAGAATACGAACTAGTGAAGAAAAAAGAGTATAAACCTATTACTTTTTTGTCATTTCAATTTAAATTACTAAGCAGAATGGGGGTAATCCCGGTCACAATGTTATTTATATGACGCTCCCGAAAGTGAGGCTAAGAAAACGTTCCGCTGCGCTCTCAGGTAGGGTGATTTTGCTTAAGTGTTTTTGATTGAACAGTGGTTATGTTATTATATGTTTCACTATGTTAGTGCGAATAATAATGCGACGGATCATATGAAAGTTCATATAATTGATTTAAAGAAATTTTTCAATTATAAAAGTAACTTTCTAATAGTGATCGGAATTGTACCAAGGCTGACCGGTATTACCCTTTAATGTGGAGTAAATTTGGTCAAAATGCTTTTTTTTTATTTCGACTTATAGCTTCGATATCTTACATTTTTATATTAAACCAATAAGAAATATTTATAGTCAATGGTTTGAACTAACGTAATAATTATTTAAAGTTAAAAGAAACAATTTGAAAGTGGAAATAACAAGCACGTTTGCTTAGGTGACCGGCAATACCCCATCCTCCCCTAGATGTTGATAAGACAACCTACTGGCACAGATTGTTAATCACTTATGATGAATTTCTATAATAACGAACGTTAATGGAATTCTGGATATTTTATTTATTCACATATTTATTTATATTAGTATGTAGGTACATATCACGGAAACAAAATCTAAAGTTAACCTGTTGTTTATTTTAGGTTATGCGTTTTGAGGTCTTCGACGCAGCGGAAAAAGTTTACGCTACAGACGTTCCATTTTCGTTCGCTGCAAAATTTCCGCCCCATATGAAAGCACCCTGACAGTCGAAAGCACCCTGACAGTCGAATTGTTCGGGGGGTGTAGAGTGAACTCTACCTTACACGCGCACACGCATACATAGGCAAAGGACATCTATATTTGTACCCTTAATTTACACCTACTCCCGTGTGATCATCTTGATTTATGAGAGTTATTATTGTTAACTTCAAACAATTTCGGAAAGAGTTTAATTATTAACTGAGCGAGTTCATATTTTGATAAAATTAATTTGATACATTAATAATTGGGTAAAAAACGTATTTTATCTAAAACTATATTTTGATAGATCACATGTAACTTTATTTGTGAAGTGTTGAAATTTTTCAGATATATCAAAAATTAAAGATACAGCGTTTTGAAGTTGTGACTACACGATATCAACGCCGGTATCCTTTGATGTTTTATTACGATCATACGAAGGAACTTTGAAACGTTGTAACTTGTGTAAGTCTTAGTAATTTTCAAAAATTCGAATTGATCTATCAATGAATCGGCTTAGGTTCTCTACCTATTCATCAAATTCCGATCAAAAAATATTTTTTTTTTACTTAATTGAATGCCTTTACTTAGAAGGACATTTTCTTATGTGAAATCAGCAGAGAATATTTCTGCTTTCATTTTGAAACTACTAATACTTAGCTGCCTTTGATGCAACTATGTGAAACGTAATTTGTGCGCATTCGTAGCGGCGGTAGCAGAAGTTCAAACTCCATTCAATACTCATCTTTTCAAGAATGGTGATACACAAGTGAACACGCGAGTTGAATATATACGAATTGCTAATTAGCATAAGCTGATTCCATTTTCAACATATTTTACAATACGAGAAAATTAAATAATACAAGCAAGAGAAATCATCTTTTAAAAAAGCGAATATGTGACATATTGTAAAATCTTAATATACCTATTTCCTATGACAACAACTGCAGTAGTTACTAAACCGCGGACATAAATTTTTCTTTTATTATTTGAAAATGTTTTAATTGATAATAATTGTTCTCTTTACGTTAGTATACTTTATAGTTTAAAATTTTATTATTTAAGGTGGCTGCCTGGTGAAATTTCTAAAATCTCTATATTAAGTTTTTAAAATCTGGGACTTACACGGAATATTTATTATCATTATATGAAGTTACCCAACAATTTTCATATTTTTTTAGCCTATATATTAAAAGTTATTCAGCATATTTTGTTATTTTTTAGTGAAAATGGGCTATATGTAAAATCGTCCTAGTGCATATCACATAGTCATACAGTTCTAAGAAAATTCTATAATGCATTTAAAGTTTAAAACGACTAATATTCGCTTTTAATTCGATTTGATTATTTATTACAGAGTTAAGAAAAATATACATGTGATTTTGTTTCAAAATTGCTATATAAGTGCCGTTATTTTATTAATAATGTTGTTATGAATGAACTTTTAAGTGTCTATAAATTAAAAAATAAACGAATTTTGGTTGAAAGTACCTTAAAGAATATATTCTCAAAGTTTCAATCGGAGTTTTTTCAATTCATGTTTTATTCTAGAGGATGAGCTGGCAAAAATAATTAATTCTTATTTTATTTTTCACTTGCTAGCACTACATTGTATTTAATTAACTCGTGCGCATTTCTGCGTTATGATTTTAACGTGAAGCTCATATAATTATTTGGTTAAACAAGTCCCCCCTTCCACATGTTTTCACTTATGCTCCCACAATCCCCATCATCGACCCTCTAAGCATTACGTCGTAATAATTCTGTACGTATTTCTGCATAATAGTTTTAGCGTGACAAAATATGCGATCACTCTTTTAGTCAGGAATTATTTTGGATAATCAATCGTATTTTAATCATTTTATCTATGTTTTTACGTCTTTGTATTCTGGTTATTCTATAAACACTTATCTGTAATTTTCATATAAGACGAAGAGCTATATTCATTTAGCAGATTCATATATAAATTATTTTGTAAGAAATCCATCTGTAGGTAGATAAATAGACTGACAAAGAGATGACACACATTCTGATGGGGAAACTTTGTGGATGGTTTTCTATAAGGCCCTAAAAATGAAGCCCAATATCCATAGTTTTATCAAATGAGCCCTTGCACAGCAGATACAACCTATTTCATTAACATTATAATAGTATTTATATATGTAGCAATATACTACTATTTTAGCTCTATCTTAGGTTTTCAGGAACCATTGGATAAAACTTCGAACGTTGAGCTTCATTTTTAGATACTGGTAGACGATCCATAAAGTTTCATTAAAATTCGCGACCCGTACTCCGTGTACTCTCCTTATAAATAACTGGCATTTTCCTCTCAATTAGTTATTATTTTAATATACTACTATCATCCAGGAAATGACATAAATGAATATATGATTAACAAATATTGACATTTCTTGACTAGAAATTATCGTTGGAACTTTAGAGCATTGATAGAAATCTATATCTGAATGTAGATTATTTCAGGAAGAACAAGGACAGTTATGCATGTCAGATTAAACATTTAAAGAAATAAAATTATAATGAAGTCTGAATATTTATGGATGGCCCTTTGAACTATTGAGTTATAATATCCCTCACATTAAAAATTATACATTAGTATCGGACAAACAAAAACTTAGGAGATAATACTAACTACGGCAATTCATATTTTCATTCTTGTATTTACAAGACTCGGTGTAGCTGAGGTGTCTCATGCAATTTTTTATATTTTGTTAAATTTCTATTTGACTCGATAAACTTAAAATTGTGTAAAATTAATATGTCGGTCAAGTCGAAGCGGACCATTCTGATCTCGCAAAGAGAAGAAATGCTACTCTTAACCAGGAGAACGTCGAGACACCTCGAAAAATTAAAGGAAGTTAGCTGCCACAATCCTTAAAAAGGTGTAGCGAATAGAAACAGGTGATTGTCGGGAAAGCGCAAGATGACTGCTAATATCTGTAGTATTGTTTATTATACGCCTCTGATGCTCGATTACGACGAAGCCTTTTGTGCGTATAATTGGCAGTGCAACTCTGCGGCCGTGTAGCCCCCAGCTAGGGGCAACCTAGGATCTAGGTAAGCCGAAAGGCATACCTGTGGCTGTCAGGCCAAGAGGTTAAGTCGAGAAGAGCGTCAGCTTAAGCTTAAATGGAATTGTATATAGTGCGTTGGATTTGAATTTCGCGCTATTGAGTCACCTCGCGTCGCCTCGGCAATTGTCTGAGCAAGGGCTGCGGCCCAAAAGCCTCTCGTGGCGCAACTCGCTTGCTCCGCACGCGCAGACCTGTACGGCCAACGTAAAAAAGTACTGGCATAAATATCATATCTTGCTGTAAATCACATCGCTCCGCGATTTTATGAACCATTGCATATCCAAGTGTGCAAATATTAATATAACCAACAATATAACATTCATTTATGTTTATATATATATATATATATATATATATATATATATATATATATATATATATATATATATATATATATTCATTATTTATTATAAATATCCTAAACCTTGATTTTATCCCGAACAAAAGGGCTGAACATATTTCTAAATATTTTTGATGAAAATAAAAATTCGAATCATACAGGTGTATTAAAGTATAAATAATAAAAAATAATTAACACGACAATGTCAAAGTATTACACAAAAAGGTTCTTAATTAATTATGCTAACAATGGGAGTGCACACCCTCCGGTAAACAAATTTTGGTCAGACTTTGGGAGGAGGTTTCTGGTACCAAAAAATGAAGTCTAGCACCCGAAATTCATTATCATGGGCCCTTGTTATCGAGATATGATGTAATTTACTCGAAGTATGCGTTATTAAAATCCTTAATGGTACATCTTCTAACTATAACTTTACAAATTTTTATTATGGATAAATTACCCAAAAAGCAATAAAAAGTAGACAGAAAGAGCTTTAATTTAAGCTCTATTACGTATAAAAATATTTATCTAATAAAAAGTTATTAACAATTGAAGATGGTCACTGAAAATACATGGAAAATCAACGAATTTAAAAGATTTAAATTTCTTTGAATATTCATGCAATTTTGATCACCATTTTCAATTGTAAAAAACTTTTGATCAGATTAATATTTTTATACCTAACAGAGCTTAAATTAAACGTCTTTTTGGCTACCTTTTATTATATTTTGAGTCATTTATCCATAATAAAAAAGAGTTATGGTTAGAAGAATCTTTTGGGGTATCTTTTTTCATTAAAGTAACGTATATTTCGGGTAAATTGCCTCATATCTCGATAACAAGAGTCCATTAGAATGAATTACGGGTACTTGGCTTCATTTTAGGATACCAGAAAAAATCTCCTAAAGTTTGACCGAATTTCGTTTCCCGGAGGGTGTGCACTAAGTAAGATGTTATTAACACCTTTTCGTTTTTCTTTCATATGAAAATCGTTTTTGCCTGTCTAGCGTGTAATTATCGCTTTAAATCATTATATATTACAGACAGCGATAGTCTCACAGTACTCTTAAACAGTATCACTTTTTACATGTTTTACAAAGCTTTAACTTTTTAAACATATTTTAGATTACTAACACTGAAAAGTGTGTGCAATTAATATTTACAATTTGTTTGGTAGTAGAATGATAAATGCAATGAAACTTTGTCGTTCTATGACTCTCGCTTCATCCTTATCGTCTCTTCTTCGTCTCTCTTTCTCAGCCCTGGTTGGAACTTGGAATCCTACGATCTTAACCACTGGCTGATTGTGGCTGCTCTCTTACAATTACTGCAGGAACTTAAGAAAGACTTCATCTCCTTGAAACGTTTCGAGAGGCGTAATACCAGCCGCGATAAAAAGACACGAACGAAGCCGGGGTAAAATAAAATGGCGCAAAGTGAAGGCAGACTAAGAGCAAAAAAGGCGACCGCCAAAAGGAAAGTGGAAGGCCGTAGGAGTAATGTTAAAAGACCAACATTAAAGGGAGTCTGAAATAAGCGATAATCGCTTAGCTAAGGATAGACTTTGATCATTAAAATGATTATGACTGATGATTATGAAGATTAAGTGATACCTATCGTTATGATCCATCTTGTAATTAGGACATTAAGCACTCATAATTTAAAATATAGTTTGAATATTTAGAAAATATTCATATAAATTTTAATTTAGTTAATACGGAAATTCATATTATTAATTACTTCAATAATTTATCTGCATTATATAATGGTTGTTATATTCTACTAAAAAAGCTTAATTTATTCTTAATGCGTTCATCTTGTATGCTAATATAGAGTATAAATATTATTAACATGAATCCCGTTCAAAACTAACACATTTTATGTACGTTCGTAATCTCATGCACCTATGGAAACATACTTTAAACTCGATTAACCTCGCTTTCATTATTGAGTTATAAACACCAATAACGCAACTTTTGAATAAATTAAAATAGAGTAACGAGTTATTTGTTGGAATTATTATAACTAAGATAATTTATAAAAAAAGTTTTCTATTTAAGGTGGCTCTGCAGTGAAATCATTTTTTTACAGTTTTGATTTTTATAAATTGATACTTACATATCATATTTGTACTAGTATATATTATGAAGTTATATACAAATTTTTAGCCATTTACATCTCTTAGATTTAGAGTTATTCTAGGAAGTGTGTTAAATGGAAATAAAAATTGGGTTACGATGAAAATTATCCTGACGCACACCTAGATTTTTTAACCCAGATGAAATTTGTAGGATATGTTCTTTAAGGTATATACAAAAAGAAATCCTCGTGTGTTTGCAATACTCGTCGCCTACTCGCCTTTCGCTCGTGCTAGCTCGTCTATGACTCGTACTGCAAACTCACAATTGGTCAAAAAAGGCCCACTTCTCGCTGTTCGTACACAATGTACTATGATTAAGGGAGTCCTCCAGTAATTTTATCTACAATTTAAAAATAGCTACTATTTTTAGGATTTGGTTTAAAATTGAAATTTTTTTGCAGATTTGGATTACTTATGGGGCATATCAAGTATTCTGTATGCTGAAGATATCTTAAATGTTCTTCGATGGATGATTTCTTTGAACACTTCATTTCGGCGTAAAATGAGGTATACGCATAGCACGATTATGAATTTTATTGAAACTCAGCTTAAAAGACTTCTTTTAGCATAAGAAATATAAATCGGATTTCACTTACACAAAATTTCATTATTTAGATATTAATTTTGTTATTTACTTAAAAAAAGTTTAAAATGTATAGCAAAAGTCAAAATTAATAACTGAGTAATTAAATTTCGTTTTAATTAAATCCGACTTAGATTTATTATGCTAAAGAAGTCTTTTCAGCCCAGTTTCAATAAAATTCATAATTGTGCTATGCGTATATCTCATTTTAAGAAAAAATGAGGTCTTCGAAGAAATCACCTATCGAAGAGCAGGTTAGGTACTTTTAGCATATATGTAGTATACTTTATATACCCCACAAGTAATCCAAAACTGTAAAAAGAATTAAAATATAAACCAAATCCTAAAAATGGCAGCTACTTTAAATTTTTTTATAAAATCACTATCATTATTATCTGTAGTAGAAGAATGGATTAAATAATATAACTATAAATATTTTAAAATTTTTTAATGTTTTTTTTACCCCACAGTTAATAATGCAAAGTTTTAAAAATTTACCTAAAAATTTACGCTGTAAAAACGGAGGACATATAATGGCACTTTTCCATTTTTTTCTTATTACAGAGAAAAATACAAAGCTTGCTCTTCGAAGAAGCAAAATTGTGAGACTGAAAAGCTACTCGTAATAAGGTAGAGATCGGGTCTATATTCAATACTTTTTAATTGACTAAACTTTTTATTAGAAGATTTTATTTCTTATTTAATAAAATAATTATTACCGTTATTCTGTGTATTATGTATTAGAAAATGATAATTATTTTTCTACAAAATATTATTTATTATTAGTAACTACTTATAAGGAGGGATTCCTGACCCCGGGTCGTGAATTTTGATGAGACTCCAGGAGTAGTTTCCTGGTACCTAAAAATGAACTCCAGCACTTATAAAATGCAAATTTATAAGAGTTAAGGGTGCCAGCCTTAGTTAAATTATAAAAAATAATTTTTTTGAGCATTAAAAGAATGTTCTTTGATAGCAATCATTTTGCATTTTTATTTTACTATACATACTTGGTATTATTTGTAATGTAACCGTTGTGAAATACCAAAAATTGAACTGCAGCATGACAATATATTACTATAGTCAATATCACGTTTATTGGAAAAACTGTATGGCATGCACGTTTCTAGGGGAAACGATCAACAATCTTTTTTCCATCGGTGATTACACTCCGTTTGACGTACTAATATTTGTACAATTTACTTTTTCGTAACAATTTTTATTATCCTCATTTTGCAAAGAACAAACAAATTCTTAAAAAATCAATAAGAAAAATTCATTAAGAGTTTGTTTGTGTACCGAATGAAATGAAAAAAATAATGCGAACGAAAAAGTAAACCGTAAAATTCTTAATACGTATTAAAAGGAGTCAGAACACGGTTGGAAAAAATTTTTTGTCGATCGTGTTCCCTAGAAATGTGCACGTCGCATAGTTTTTTCCAATAAATATGGCATAGACTATTGTTACGGACAGCGGGAAGTTTTGAAGCCCGTACGTTACCTTTGCGGGCAAAACCACTTGTCATAATAAGATCTCGGGGAAGCATTTGAAAAGTAGGAAACGCGCTTTCTAATCCGCTACGTGCCGTCCGTAATAAAATTTTGAGAAAACGTCTCAACGATGATGTAGACCGACCTTTCCTCTTTCTAGTATACCACGTGTGCGTCGCATAAACGCATGACACTGGCATGTCATTGCAGGTCATAATTTTTTAACTAAGATTTTGGACTCTCCGCTTTGCACAAGTCGCCTTTACGTGCACGGACGCCAAAGGGCAGATCCGTGGCCGTGGGCCATTCAGCTCGTGGAAATTTTTTCTCGAGGCTGTTCAGACCTCGTAGGGGAGTTCGGTTCCCAGGTTTTGCAGGTCAATTACGTGCTCGGGGAGGTCGTAAGGCTGATCCGAGGCTGGTAGACAGCCAGGGCGGGGGAAGCAAAAGTCCGACCTTCTGGGCCTCGATCCTTAAAATGAACGTCCGCGTAGGTGATGGGAAATAAAGAGGGAGGGGGTGAAAGGGACTTGGACTGAACTAGAACGCGATCGGACACTTAACTTCGATAGCAGGACTCGACGCGATCGGTTCGTACATTTGAGCGCGCACGTTTTTGTTTAATCACCCGATAGCGTTTGTTTAGCTTAAGTTCTTATTTCGTCTGTCGATTATTGCTATGTAAAAAAAAATTATATAAGAATAAAACTTCAGAAAACTCATTTTACTAAAAAATAACAAAGAGAAAACAAAAAAAACTAACTCTGTGTGATTTACCATTCCATTTCCTACTCACACGCCTTAACCCGAACAACTTTAGTAATATATAGTGTCGTAGAAGCCAGATTGCGAGGTTTTACAACGGTTAAATTACATATATTACCAATTAATTGTATTAAAAAAAATCAGAATGACTGATTTTAAAGAAACGAATTTATTAAATAAGAAATAAAATCTTCTAATAAAAAGTTTAGTTAATTAAAAATTATTGAACATAGACCCGATTTCTAGCTTATTGGCTTGTTACTTTTACAATTTTGCTTCCTCGAAGAGGAAGTTTTGTATTTTTCTCTGTAATAATAAAACAAAATGGAAAAGTGTCATTATATGCCCTCCGTTTTTACAGCAAGAATCTTCAGTTAAATTTTTAAAGGATTTCATTATTAACTTATCGAAAAAACTTGGTTAAAAATTTTTAAAGAATCTGTAGTTATATTCTTCAATCCATTTTTCTACCACAGATAATAATGATAAAAGGTAATATAGGAATTAGGTCGGTACATCATATACTCGATCATATCTCCTTCATAAAAGTAAGTTCAATGAATATTACGCATGCTTTGCAGCAACAGATGATTACCTAAACTTTCTCAGAATAACGGTTTGCAAATGCAACATTTCCATTCTATAGATTAATAATTCATCCAAATCTGAAATAGAAATCCAACGTTATCGCGAGATTCCGATGACACTATCAATTATCAAATTACAATAATTTCCAATAAATCTGTACCTTTGAAAGCAACACCGACCTCAAACGCAACTCTCTCATTTTCCCTCCACACGGGTATTGAAACTTTCCATTCAAAAAACCATAAGACCCGAGAGCGACGACTTTAAAGCCGAAGCAGTGTCGCACTTATTCCCCGACACGTTCGTTCTCGCTTTGATTCAGCTCGCGTTTTCCTCCCTCTCCGCGGACATTTTCGGTTTTAGAAATGCGCGCGCGCTCCGATCGTCGCCGATAAGCGCTCGCGCTCCGGCAACCATTTGCGGTTTTAAAAAAAGCTCGCGGCTCTATACGTTGTAGAACGCGAGCGCGGACGGCTCGACATGCGATTCTTAGCTTTTCGCGTCCACCCGCTGAGCGCCACCCCTATGAACGGCGCGCCCAGTTGAGAAGTGTGGATTCGCGCGCGCGAAGCCGAATAAAAGGACGGGGGCAAAGATTGAGCGACGAGGAAATGGAGTGGTCGAGCTTAGTGGAAGAGAGAGAAAGAGAGAGAAAGAGAGAGAAAGAGAGAGAGAGAGAGAGAGAGAGAAAGGCAGATGGAAAAGGAGGGTGTTGTATTGGGATTTATTATGCGAATCTGAATTTAATTTAGATTGATATGATTGTGAGCTTTGTTTGAGGTAAAGAATAGTAGAATTGGGACGATCGGTGATATTTTTAAGCAAAAATTAGAGGAGGTTTCTGGAATATTTAATATTATGTGATACTGAAACCGTTTTAGTATCATTTAAGTATATTCAAATACTATATTCAAATACTAGTATTGTGAAAGTTCAGAAAAATCCTATCCAAGTAGATGAATGTTAATTCTACGGATATAAGGTAAATGTTCCACGGACTGGACGGTTAAGCTTATCTAAGAGTTTATACCCGCTATAGAATGCTTACAAACATCGTAAAAGTGCAATAAGAAAAGGCTTTTAATTTTTTTTAAAAGGCATTTGCATTTCAATAAACATTACTATTTTGTAGCATATAAAACGAAGAAATACGAACTTTCTTATTAATAAGAAGAGAAATTAATAAAACATTTCGGTCTCTTAATGCACCAAAATGCACTTTGTGATAAATATGGTAAATACATGAATAATACTTACCATATCACTAAAATAGAAAGTCAACCACATCTGCGCCATCAAAATTTTTTTTATTCTAAGTGAAGAGCCATATGCCTCAAATTTTAACAAACAGAGGCTAGCTTTAAACATTTTTCAAGACTCCAGTTTCCGATGATTTTTCAAAGTCCAAATATTTTTTCACTCTTTGTTTCGAATAGAATCTAAATAAAAATATTCAACCGTAACTATATCTAAATATTGAAACTGTTCCAGTCTCAATATTGTATAGTTTTTCTAACATTTTAAATGTCTTATTTCATAATTTGATGTAATTTATTTCCGGTAGTTTATGTTATGGAGATTTGTACATAATTTCAGTTAAAAGCTGAGAACAGAGCCTTTAATTTGAGTGGTCGCAGAATTGCTGAAGTTATTTGGATCAAAAGTTATGCTTGTTTTAATATTACGAAAAATTTTAGATAGTAAAATGGTGACATTACAAGATACGATTCTACAACGTGATCCCTAATTTACCACCTGAGAATTTTCATAATATTAAAACAGATATAACTTTTGATGCAAATAACTTCAGAAATGCTCCGAGAACTCAAATTAAAGATCTTGTTAACGGCTATTAAGGGAAATTATGTACAATTCTTTATGATCTAAACTACCAAAAGTAAATTACAGCAAACTATCACATAAACCATTTTAAATACTAAAAAAATTGCACAATATTGAGACTAGAACAGTTATATTTAGATATATTTTCGTTTGCAAAATTTTATGTAGATTTTATTCAGAACAAAGAGTAAATAAAAATTTGGGTTTTGAAAAATCATCGAAAATTAGTCTTGAAAAATGTTCAAAGATATGCTGTGTTTTGTTAAAATTTGACGCATACGGCTCTTCACGTAAAATAGAAACTTTTTTTGATGGCGCGCATGTGGTTGACTTTCCTTTTTGGTGACATGGTAAGTTACTAACAATTTTTTGCCTTGTTTTATAAAGTTTTAATCATTTTTTTACCAAATTTATTAAAAGAAAGTGCATAAATGCACTTAAAAATTTTTGATATCGAAGTACAAACAGTCATGGGTAAACTGAGTATCTCTAAATCAGATACAAGATACCAGATACAGTCGTATCTAAAGAATCAAGATACTAGATACTTTTCAACAAAATCTCCGAAACACATGGAAAACATTTCTTAATAATTTCTGTCTCAGCCACCCTATTGTTAAAACTTATATTTAAGAAATGATACTGTATCAAGATACTTGAATATTTAGACATTAGATCAAGTACCTAGATACTTAGTTTTAGATACAGTATCTTTTTGATGTATCTAGATACTTTGGCATTTAGATACAAAATACAAAAAAAGTTATTTCTTTTCACCCCGACATTTAAGGGGACAAGCTTGGGTTAAACGCCAAAATATCGACGGTCGAGCAGAAGAAACGATCAACTCGGCGCACAATCGAAGAAGAGGTTATCGAATCGCACCCAAGAGTACATCAACTCAGATATCGCGTGAAAGACGGCTTCTTTAGCCAATTATTCCCCGCTTTACGTTGTGTTTTGGCAACTCTAAAAAGATATGAGAATGAATAGAACCCAAAAAAAGCTATTTACTATTTTTTTATAGTTGCAAAAATACAACGTAAATCCAGTCTTTACGCGATATCTGAGTTGATCTACTCTTGGGGCGCGATCCGATAACCTCTTCTTGGAGTGCGCGCCGAGTTGATCGGATATTCCGTTCGACCGTCGATATAGAACTTTATGTAACAAGGGAATAAAGTCGAAGATTATTCCCGAGGGTGGGGAACTACCCGAGCGAAGCGAGGTCAGTAATCACCCGAGGGAATACTCGACTGTATTCCCGTGTTGCATATAGAACTTTATTCCCGACGGACATGAGAAACAGTTGTATACTGCACTCGCGAGCAATGAGGAATGATACTTGAGTATCTAGATACAAACAAAAACATACTGTATCTGATTCAAAGTATCTATATACTTGAATATCTAGATAAAAGATACACAGAAAAGGTACATTTGACAAAGAGAGACAAATCTTTTCTAGATATTCAAGTATCTTAGATACTTTTGACAAAGATACAAGTATATTTTGTAACTTTCTTGTATCTTCAGCTTTCAAATGAATGTAACACGCTTATACCTTTTATTAAGTAGTCACCTGTGAAATATCTGCTACTTTTGAGAAAAGATACTTTGTATATCTTTTGATGTATCTAAATACTTGCCCATAACTGGGTAGGAACATTTAATTCTCAACGTCCAGCGCTTGTCATGCAGGAGAGTTATTTTTTTCACATTTATCAACTTTTGAAATTCTTACAAGAAGGAAAATCGAAACTTTGAAAATTTTGGACCAGCCTAATGTATTAGCGTCCAAAAACTGGAGTCCCAATACCTGGACACGTATGTTTTACAATTTCTTGATCCGAATTATTAATAAATAAACTTAGAAAAACTCATCATTATGGTATATAGCGTATCATTTATATCATTAATTATAGGTAAAAATAAATAATTATAATTTTAAAGACATATAATATTTGAATGCATTTATAACCTAACTTTCGTAATCAAAACAACACCGTAAAACATATGTCCAGGTATAAGGCCGACACAGTTTTTAGCGTACTAGTAAATAGACATTCATTTTTTTATATAAGTAAATAAGTACTTTTCTTATATGTGACTGCTCTATTTATATTAAATACGCTTTTATTATACCTTAGAAACGTTAAAAATGGGAAACTGAGAGAAAATGAGTTTATTAAACTCTTATAAAAAAGTGGCGTTTCCTATCCTAACTTTTAACAATGTACGTGAATTGCCCAAAACAAAAGTAAGAATATAGTGGGTTTAATCATTATTTGCGCTAAAATAAATATCAATTGTGTAATAATACATTTTTGATCAAGTGTCCAGTTAACGGGATGTGTCCAGTCAGTAGGACCTTACTCTAATGATATTTATCTAATCAAATGTAGGGTGGAACAGGGTCATGCCGATCACTTAAAGAAAACTTGTTATTAACTAAAATATATTAGCATTTTTTTACTTTTTCTACATTTAAGAATAAGTTGAAACCTTTATCTTTTGAGTTTTAAGAGTCTTAACTGACAGAAAAGCCTCGTAATTTTGTATCAAAATAAGAAAACCTTTTTTTCAACGGTAATTCGTACAAGGCGGGTTACTTCCAATCACTTAGACAAAACGTGAAAAAAATCCAAGTATCCGTTAAATTTATATTCCTCATGCTCGTGATGTTAAATTTTAATGTGTAAGATACTATTTTGCACTAGCAAGGTCAAAATAGAGCTTTTAGAAACGTCTCATTACCTCATGAAAATATACGGTAATCCTAACCTCTTTTTGAGCTTCCCCCGTTTAAATACACGCTGACCGCAATGACCCCATTTCACTATACGCTTTCAAAATTAATTTAAAAATGATAAACGTCACTAGGCAAATAAAACATTTTGAATTTAAAAGCTTGAATGGTATATTTTTCTTGTAGTTAAGAAAAGTAGCTAAAACCTATCGATGTGAATATCTTTATAGAAATCTTTTATGTTTGGTTTTCAGCGTTTATTACGGTGAGAAATACATTCTAAAGAATATAGAAATATCTTCACTGTTCAATAAACTTAATATTTATTAAAATTAAGTGATCAGTTTGACCCTCCTATTCGGGTTGATCACGTTTTCCCCTATAGATTCAAGTGCTTAACGTTTTTTTTAAACAAGAAAGTTCTAATAGTATCTACTACCATTTATATCGCTAAAAACTAGTCTATCAGAAAATTTAATTGTTTTCTTAGAAGAAGAGTAACATTAAAATTATTCCAATGAATTTGTTAATCTTTTTTTAAACTCTATGCTTTTACAAGTATTATTAGTATAAAAGCAATGTAATAAATGTTTTCTGTAAATTGTAATTTTATGTTTCATCAAACATTCTTTTTTATTTGTAAATTAAGATCTTCTTGTAGTTTATACTATATAGTTATTGTTCGTTCAGCTTGTTTAAATTTAAATTAATTTTCATTCTTACGTTTAACTATACAAAGACGATGCTCTTTTCTTTTTAAAGCTTTCAAATTAGTTTAACGACGCTAAAACACCATAATTTTAGCCTATACCTTTCAAGTTATAGCTTGCGTTAAATTTGCATGAAAAAGTAGATTTTTTTTAACCGCGAAAATTAGGAGTAACGTTAAGAATAAAATAATTATTTTTAATATTTTTTGTTATCCCACATTATAATAGGTTTATATAAAAAAGAATTGTATAGCCTTACATTTTAATGTTTTTATTACATTTTCTAAAAAATTATAGCATGATGACAAAAATGTAGGTATAAATAAATAGTTTATTTTTTTTAAATATTTTCTCAAACGTCATCTTTTGAGCTGACCAACTGCCAAATGAGAAAGAAAAAGTATGTTACAGTAGAAACAAAACAGATCTAGGGAATGATAGAATGAATGTGTATAGCGTGCATTCACCGCATTGGCGTTGCATTTTATTTGCTTATTATTACTCCAAGTACAAGACTATACAAGAACATTATTTTCCTTACCTTTGCTTGAAGCATGGATTGCATGAAAGACATTCTGTTTTGTACTTTAACGCAAAGGCTTTTCGTTCAGCAACATAGAAATTGCAAAGATTTTGATGTTTGATTGTTGTAGAATATTAGTAAAGAAATACTACGAACTGATATTTTCTCGTGCACAAGAAATTTTGTTTCAACTTCAATTAAAACAAAATATTTTCTTTCTTGAGCACTAGAGATATCTAAAATGTTTTGTATAATCATTTAAATTGCTTGCATTTAAGTGTAGTTACTTTAATTATTCCGTACGTCCAGCAATTACTGTTTATCATTATTATTATTTCTTTTTATTTGAATTTAAGAATGGAATATTTAAGAATTTATAATAACATGCTTAATAATGTTTATTAGAATAAAAGGTTTCATTTAAGTAGATTGTACAACATTAATAAAGATATTTCACTATTTTTTTAAATATTCTTTCCTGATGCATGCACACTAACAATTTATGTTATAAATGGAGACACTTATCCTCACTTGACCATCGGAAAAGCATAGCAATTTATGTAACCCATAATATGAAGTTACTTCGAGAGAAAGATTATATATTGCATGAAGCCCTTGTGGCGCCGGTGTCTAATAAAAAAGAGCACGGGAAAAAGGCTTATTGATCTACTACTACTTATTCTCGTGCGGCGAGCAAATTCTTCGCTTCAGGGGGTTCATGCAGGTAATTGCGCTCGTGGTCGGAGATACAGAGAAAAAAGAGAGAGAAAGAGGGGAAGAGAGGTGGAGAGTGAGCAAGAGAGAGAAAGAGAGAGAGAGAGAGAAAGAGAGAAAGCAAAAGAGAGACAGACAGATAGACGAGGACAGGACGAGGTAGAGCAAGAGAGCGAAAAGAGAAATTCGATAGAGCGAGAATGCGCGTATACGTATTATATGAGAACGGAAAAGAGATGGAAATAGGAAAAAAAACATAAAAGACAAAAGTAAGGGTGTAATGAAGAAAAAAACAGGCAGATTAATAAGAGAAGCAAATCTTTTTTGCACAGCGAGGAATGGAAAGTAAAAGAGTCGCTTCTAGAAGCATAGAACCTTAAATTAAAAGTCGAGAAGAAAAGGGCGAAACAAAGAGTGAGTGGGATATATGCAAATGGAATAATATTTAAATTTGAAATACACGTTATATTTTAAAAATTGAGTTATGAACTGTACAAGAAAAATTTACTAGAGTCTGTCCATATAGTAGACATAAATAAGATGCTTTTAACTTTGAAATTTCTTGGTTTGAAAATTAAGTACATTTAATCAGTGGAATTTTTCAGATTATTATAGTAATGCTGCAAACGAGGGTTTACAGGATTACTAAAATGGAAACATTTTCCTAAATTCATTTTTTGAAAAAGTCAAAGAAGACACAGGAAAATTTAATACTCATTCAAGTATCTTCTATATCGTCAACCAATGTAATGTGAGACCACCGGGGTAATACAGGGCCACCCCCGAAATTTGCTGAGCAAACTCTATTATTGAATATTTTTTTAAAGCGCGTTCATGCATTTGATATGAACAAAAGATGACATTAGCGTGAACAATTTTCTCATGCTCTCGAAAATAACTATCGGCTATTCAAACATTTCAAACTGACATTTGATCGAAATTAAATGAAATATCGGTAAACAGTGTTTGAATTGTCAATAGTTTCTTTCGAGTATGTGAAAAAAATTCTGACGCAAACGTTATTTTAGTCTATATTAAGTACAAATCACTCCAATAACACGCCAATAAAAAAATATTCAATAACAGAGTTTGCCTGACAGATTTCAGATGTAGTCCTGCGCTACCCCAGTGGTCCCGCATTAATTCGATTGACAGACATATATATTTTCTTTTAAAGAAATACTCAGCCTATGCGAATTCTAGAAAATGAACATGGCTTTGGTGGTATTCTTAATTATATTAAAAATTATTTAATTTTTCTTTTGAAGTTAGATGTAACTGAAAGCATGCTTTTAGGCTCAATGTAACATTTTATATATATTTTTTAATGTAGCAAAGTCAATTAACTCTTTTAATTAGCTCATATATTTCTGAATTATTAATACCAAAACTTCAATATCGACGTTTATTGGATACGCGTTAGCGTATAAACAAATTTTTAACTAATTTATCTGAAACTTTGACGCAACTTTATGTTTATTACCTTGGATTAATCGACAAAAAATTTTAGTATTCAATTTAAGTCCAAATACTAGACTAAAATTAATATCTTTTTTATGCATAATATGACATCTTAATGTCTTTTTACGTCTACTATAATATATTACATATAATAAATATTATATGTTGTTAAAGATACATATTTTGGAAAGAATTGGCTAACACGCCTAATCACCCACTTGTTCATCTTATTCACCAATTATCTAGCCAGAAAAAAAATCAATATTTTCAACAATATTGATAATTATTAATATCTGAAACATCGAGACATCAGTCAATATGTTATTTAGAATCACTAGATTAACAAAATAAATCATAGGAACTCTTTCGTGAACTGCTAAAATAGACTAACCCATATTTGAGCACCACCATTGAATTATCAATAAAAAAATCATTGATATAAAAAGATTAATACAGAAGAGTCTGAAGAACATAGCCTTTTAAAAATTTTGTGGTATATTCCTAAATAGTATATTGAATAGCATGACCAATAGAGTATTTTTTATAAAGGTCGAATATACTAAAAATTTCACCTCTTTGGCATCTTTCATTATCAAATCATAGTGAATTTAAGGAATATCTATCTTTATGTAAGATTCAAGTAATTAAAAGATTGTTCTCCTAAAACTATGTGTAAGTTTAAACTTTTTGTACTCAAGAAGAATTATTAAATATTTAATTTAAAGAGCGACTTCGAATGCGTTGCAGGCAAAAACGGCCACTACAGGCATTATATATACATATAATATGTCTATTCGCAAATCTATTTGTATGTATATGAAGCATTCGTATACAGTTATTTATACACTTACAAAACCTATTATATGAATTTATAAAATGCCCCCTCAGGTCTGTGAAATTGTGGTACCACGAAGCTGGTACTAAGGACCAAAATCCCATACTTTCGTGCAGGTCACCCATAAGGCCATGCATTATTTTGATGCTCACAGATTGCCAATACACAAAGCCAGAAAACACAAGCTAGCGGCTACAAAAGCTTACAGGTGCTATGCAGAATACAATGAAGTCATGCGATTGTGAATGCATCGATGCCCGAATAAAGAGCACGAGTTCCAGTTGACGTGTCTTATGAGGACGTATACGAGAAGAGTTGAACTGAGCAGTCGACGAGCGATCGTCCATGAGCTTGCGATTTAGTACCAATTTCACCAGCCACGAGAGATTAACACGCCTGTGGGAAGGGGGGGGGGGGGAGGGCACAGCAGGACTCGCACGGCTCGCGGGACTGCCGGCAATTCACGGATGATTTTTCCCCCCGGGGTTGTTTTCATGTTGTTGCCCGCAAGAGGGAGATAGAGAGAGATAGAGAGAGAGAGAAAGAGAGCAGTAGAGAGAGAGAGAAAAGGAGACAGAGATAGAGATAGAGAGAGAGAGAGACGCCAGCAGTTTGCTCGGTAGAGATCGAAGAAAGTCTATTATTATCAACGGTTCTTTGTGCTTGGAAATAAGTGAGATAGTTTTTGCTACAATCATCTTAGTCAATTTATGATATCTAATGTGCACAATTACTTATTTCTTATTAGTAAATAATTTATCGATTTAATGAGGTGGTAGTTACTCGTAATTATTAAAATCATTACATAAAATTCATTATTAGCTATTTGAAATTCAACTGTACGAGATTCGTCTCCGATTTAATGTGGTTCATGAGTCAATACGTACCTCAGTTAAAAAAATAAATATAATAATCTGTTCTTATTTTACAATACGAGAAACGATATAATATAAAATACGGATACTTCAAGCAGAAAAAAAAATTTTAACGTTATTTTCATATTGCAAAAGTATAAATATCGTCAACTAGAAAAATATTCGGTAAAATACTGGAGACTTTTTTATTTAGTAACTGATTTTAATTCTGAAGGTCTCATTTTGTTCTGTGAAAGATTTATCGATAAAAAAATTACAAAAATCGATAAACTTGCAAAGTTACAACCAATTGTTTATAAGTCGGTACTTGTATTTTCGTAAATTCGTAAGTGTAAAAGTATAAACTATTGGCTGGTATTTTACAGGTTCATCGATTTTTTGCAATTTTAATATCGCTAAGTCCGCCTGAAATCTTTTAATACACAAAATAAGACATTAAGAATTAAAAACGGATAGAAAATAAAAAAGTCTCCAGTATTTGGTCGAATCTTTCTTTAGTTGACGATATCTATACTTTTGCAACATGGAAATTTTGTTGAAAAAATATTAGTTTCGTCTCTTAAGGAGGTTTCAGCGGCATGGTCTGATAAAAGATAACATTATTGTAAATTCGTAGCTGACTAATGTCTAATATTTAATATAATCATGCTATGGTGTACTACATGTAGTACTGCAAACTAGTATAAAGAAATGTTTTTTAAGTTTACTGTAAAAATTTCAAATAAATTAGAAAAATGTTTTGTTCACGGTAGTCTTGTGTCGTTTGCCACTGGAAAATTTAATCTGTTTCCCCCAGATCATCAAGTTCCCATAGGAAAGGTACATATATAATGATTTAAAAAAATATAATATTTTTACTTTAAATTTTGAAGCAATAACTTCAAACAGCTATATCCTGGTCAGATTGAACCCTTTTGAATGTTTCAGAACAGAAATTTAAGGTTTTTTTGAGATAAAAAAGATGCTGGATCTTAAAATTAAGTATTTTTTGTTCTGTAAATTTGGCGAACTTTCAAATGTAATAGTAATATCTTAAAAATTGGAAAAATGAGCATACGCACACGAGAGTTGATATACAAGCCTCGTATCATTTATGAACCGCATACATTTTTTCTAAAAGTTAACTGAAAAACTAAACAATAAATTTTCGAATCGTTCATAAACAGTTAAAATGGAAGCTCACTGCAAGTTTTTAAAAATAGCTTGATGTTGTACAATTTTAAATAAAAAAAAATCTAGCGGACTTTAGCCTTTATGAATCTGAATTTAATTTGGTATTACGCTTTTTCTGTAAATTACCGGTTCCATTTCAAATCATATAAGCCGACTGTACTTATGTCTCCAAAACACTTCAAATTTTAATATGCTATTCTACTCCAAAAATAATCACAAGCGTAATTTTTATTTTTGTTATTGCACGAAAATTGCGCTGCGATGTGCTTGCATTCATAGGACCATAACCATCGCAATTCATCAAATTCGTTACCAAACTTTTTCAGAATATTTTAGCATGCTAACAACATTCTTAAAATAAATTTGAGTTTTTTGAAGCCGACACATAAGAATATCCTTTTAATCGTAATTTTTCACTTAACTTTGAGGTCATGTGATTATTATACGATCATTTAAATAATAACTTTTGATTACATTTTAAAAATATTGATGTAAGATCATCATCTTCACGTTATTAAAAAGAGGCTTCAAGCCGTTTTATAACAAATTTTTAACATCGAACAGAGACCACAAAACAACCTAACAAAATATACGACCTTTCTAATCGAAACGCGACGGATACGTCTTTTCTAATCGTAATACGCGACATATAAATTTTCTAATTGTAACTCGTAAGACAACTCTTTTCTCTTAGGACTCATCTAGTCTGCTTGTTTTAAAACATTATTACAAGTATAGTTTAAAAACATTATATCACTTATAAACTGTCACTACTTTTTTAATATGCCAATATAAAATAATTATTTTCTCAACTTTTATGACATCATGTCACGTGACCAGAAAGATATTGACCGTCAATTTTCGTTTAAAATTTTGGAATTGTCACGTCACAAGCGTGACGGGTGACAATGCCGGCCATGTTCTCGGTAATATGACTATTTTCAAAAAGACGGTCGTTTCTCATCACTGGTTATACCCCATAACCTAGTTCGGACAGTCACGTCGTACCTCTCTGTTCGTTGCAAATTGCATCCTATCCTCCTTATAGTATCCCATTTCCTATAGATCTATTTTAATATTGTCCTCCCACCTTCATCTTGATCTACCTCGAAGACTTGCGCCTGTCGGTTTCCCTACAAGCACTCCCTAGTGCTGTTCTTCCACTTCCCTTCCAATCTACGTACCCAGCCCATCCTGGCCTTCGAGATTTTACCCTTCTAGTAATGTTTGGCTTTTCGTATAACTCGCGTATTTCCGACGCGACATCGTCTACGGAGAAGTGCACCATTTATTCACCTTGAATTCACCAATATATCAGACACTTCCTGTAGACGATGCCCATGTGTCTGGATGACCGTCAGGTTGACGCGACATCGTCTACGGAGAAGTGCACCATTTATTCACCTTGAATTCACCAATATATCAGAAACTTCCTGTAGACGATGCCCATGTGCCAGGATGACTCGCAGGTCGGCGCAACATCGTTCAGGTGCTCAGGTCATCATCCAGGTTGAACAAACATTGTCTACGAGGAAGCTGTCCAAGTGGTTAACATGAAAATTTGAAAAATGCTGTCAATCTGAATGTAATATAAGATATGTGTTACAATGTGTCTTTTAAAAATGTGTAAAATTAATTTTTTTTAATAATACATTTTAAACTAAAGTTCAAAGATACAAATTCCTGATTACGAGCGGGCGTTAGCGAGCGAGTATTTTGGCTAGTCATGAATTAAACTTAGCATTAATTTAATTAATGCAGATTGCCATTATAAGTTTCTACAGATTGATTAATCAGGACTTCTATTTGAGAAAGCATACCGCTAAGGCAGTTAGCAGTTTTTTTTCTCTCAACTAAATTCTATTTTAATGGATATTATTATCGACAATTCTCTTTTCTCAATATAATTATTCTGAAGACTTTTCAAACACGGAAGCTAACTAAAAGTGATCAACTGTTAAGGGGTACGCGATAACCCGAGTCTTTTCGACATCGAAACTACTATTCTAATTAGGAAACTTACTTAGCTACTTGACCTTAACAGACAGAGAGCGAGAGAAGAGGAATTATGTAGGGCCTCGGCTCAACGCGAGCAAGTCTCCAATGTGGGCTTTCTAAAGTTAAACAGTTTTCAGTACGGTCAGCACTCGACAGTTTTCGAGTACGGATTATTACGGGATAAGGCGGTTTACAGTGCCGTTCGTAATGGAATTTATGTAACGAAATTCCCACTTCAAACTTCGACCTTAAAGACCTGTTTCATTTCTACGCATGCCCTTCTAAAAAGGACTTTAATTAAATGTTTTAGCACAGCTGCCTTACAACTTTATTCTATTTGAATCCGTTGAATAACTTCAAATAGATAATTGGTAAGAAAACGTATAGCTATTGTTATTTACGTTTAAAATAAAAAAGTTCATCCTCTGAAAGCATATAATATGTGTTACTAGACGATAATAAGCGATAATTCTATTTTCATGAATAATGGAAAGTAATAAGAACCTTTAATTCCATACTCTAATGTGTTTACTACCAAATTTGCTCTTGTATACCTATAATAGTGCCTATATTACAGGCTAAACATTCATTTAACGAATTTATTTTGTTCCAAAGTATTTTCACTACCAATTTAGATCTGGTATTTACTTCACGTATACCCCGAAACTTTACGCAGCACACGAATTTCGCCCTCGAACATGCAAACAATAGGATATTTAATTAGTAACATAATGAAAGCGCTGAGAATCTCTGCATAGAATAAAATGTAAACTTGAAAGACTGATTCGACAATCTAAATTCAAGCTGCAGTATTACAAACAATATTAAGGAATTAGCAATTCCATTATTCATTTAAGCAGTGCAGTAACTTCACTCCCCCAGTGTAACTTTAACTCCCTTAGCTCATCAAAACCGTAGTACATTGCGACGCGTACTAAAAGAAGTTGCCGGCACCAGGGAACTCAGATGGCTAGTCAAAGTTATAAGTTGGTTCATCATGATTAATTTTTACTTGCAAAGTTTAAGATTAATTAATTATAACTTGGGGTTTCTCAACGTTTCTGATTGATTTTTTTGTTGACATTTTGTAAATAAATTTACATGAAATAAATAATATTACATTTTTATATTACTTTAGCAAAAATCGTTAAATTATGTGATGAATATAGATTCAAAGGATGAACAAATATGTTATAATTTATATTAAATCTTTATATGAGTACAAAATTATTAATCACATAGTATGCGCGGTTATATAATTTACTACAAATCTTGGGGTGGTAGATGGCTCAAGTGGTAAACACGTACCGCATAGGAAAATGTTTTTCCGGATTTTTTGGTGTCGGAGATCGGACCTGCAACCTACTACCTGCTTAAAGGCAATAATGCCCGTATATGCAATTAAAGAAAAAAAACTTTAATAATATAGTTTTGTATTACGCCTACGTATTAAGTGTGTAATTTATTAAATAGCATATTTCAATATGTATGTGATTTCAACTAACAAGGAGAGTGTCAGTCCTTCGGGAAACGAATTTTGCTAAAACTTTGAAAATAGTTTTCTGGTACCTCAAAATAAAACCCAGCACCCATAGATTGAGCTATTGGATATTAGAACATGAGGTACAGCTAAAAAAGTTAGCATTATCCATATGCCCAATGTAAAAAATCTTGTATATATAGATATACTAATAATGTTAATAAAATCTTCTGTGTCTATTATACAGAGACGCATTCAATAAAATTTAAGAAAAACTGTGACTCGGAGGTCTGTCACTCTCCTTGTAAGAGGTGAAGACTGGCAAAGAATGTGTGATACCTTTCGGAAGCGGATTTCAATGAGGCTTTGAAAGGCGATTTATGTTATAACCTAAAAATAAAGTCCAGTATTTGTAGTTTTCTTCAATGGACCCTTGTTTGCATAAGCCATTAAAATTTACTTATGATCTTAAGGTACTATTTTTTACTAAAATAACAATTGGGGTACAATGGTTTATAGCTTGAAAAGAAAGACCCATTGAACAAACTATGAGTGTTGGACTTCATTTTAAGATACTATAAACCACCTTTCTAAGTCTCATGAAAATCCGTTTTCCAAAGGTTGTGGACTCTTCTCGTGAATTAAGGAAACTTTAAATAAATACAAAATTATGAATTTATTATTTTCTAAAAATTAAATTGGTACATTTTTACTTGTTTCCAAGTTTAATTTGTCTTATTGAGGCCATTAAAAGTTTACTTCATTTTCCTAAACTAACTTCTAACAATGAAGACTTCGAAAATATATTTGGATTATCGTACGCGTCATAAATTTATATAATATACTTGCAGCTTGAAGAAGACGACAGTTCAGTCGTCGAAACATAGCTTAAACTATGACATTACTTTTATTTGTGCATTGACTCTTTCATGCTGTAAGCCTATCCCCACTAAGATGCATGAATGTACTCATTAACTCTTTTATGTTGCATGCCTAACCTCACTAAGCTTCATAAATAGTCAAGCATGAGCCAGCGAACATCGCCACTCAGACAATCATAGTCTTTATAATCAGCTTTCACTTTTTAAAACAACTTCAGGATCCATCCATTTATCACGTGATCACTTTTGACTGATTATCGACTCCCCAGCCCGCCTACTCCCAAGTCATTACCTTGATATTCGGTTGTAACACCCCTCTCCCCCATCTATTTTCACGTGACTTTTCTGAATCTAACTGGCTGATGTACATAGAAAAAATTAAGGTGGGAAATGACCGCCACAGTATAAGGGTGCGCATTTGCCACCATTATGAAAACATATTTCACCGTGCGTGGAGTACGATTTTATCCACCATGAGGTGAGATTTCATACACTGTGGTTTTGCTTCTGACTCGTTGTCTGACAAAAAGTTCAACGTGGTGGCTTTTTGGCCCCATGCACGGAGGTATTTTCTACTACAGTTTATGCCTGGTTCGTACAAACATTTATGGTGGCAATTTCTCACCATGCTTTTTCTGTGTATAATAAAATAAAAAGTTATGCTATATATTATATATGGGCGATTTGCACGAAACTGTTAGTTTTGATTTTGGTCACCTCCGTGACATCATACTTCTATATTTACAGATTTGTGTATACAGTTATGGGTGCATGCTGTAGGTTTGGCACGTGTATATTTAGTACATCGTATTCACATGTATAAAAATCGATTTACGAACAGATATATACATGCAGATTTTATCCTACGGTAGTGACCGCCTTTGCATGCGGCATATGTTTTAAGTCACACTTTGAGAAATTAAATTAACTATTTATTCATTTTAATTCGGTACAAAATATTCGTATTCATGCATATTTTGAGGAGCGTAAACTTTAAATTACATAAATGTCACAGAAAGGTAGATATTTCTTGAACTGTAATCTTATAAAAGAAACATGCCACGGAGGTGATATTTTGGATATATTGGACTTGCATATTATACAAATTCGCTGCAAATTGTACTGATTTTTACGTCTAATGTTATTAAGGCCCATTAACAAAAACGCGTGTAGAACACTCGTTGCACAACAAACTACAGTTTTCTTCAGTGCAGTGAGATTTTCAAAAAATTTATAATTCAAGAATTCACGTCATACTCGAGAAATCTCCCCTATTCATTACATTATTTATGAGCTTCCCCTAAATTATTATATCCAACTATTCTTTTGGCCAAACGTATTATACGAAAAGTATGAATATACATTAAAACAATATTAAAATGTTATTCAAGTTTTTATAGTATTTTATCAAAAATGTAACTGTTTCTTTTTTTAATTTTATTATTTTTAGTTGCTTATCTGATAGTATTTGATTCTTGTGTAAAAATGGTGAATGTTTTATAATATTTTATTTCTATGAGTATCTTCTTTAATCGAATAAGTAACTCAGAGGGCATCAGAAATTTAACGAAAATATTATTTTTGCTTTATATAGAGCAGATAGAATCTACACTATATTAAGATTTGAAATGTGTCTGTCTGTCCGTCCGTCCGCATTTTTTGTTTCAAGTAGTTTTTTTGTATTGACTGTGATACTGAATGGATTATGTGGATCGATATATGGGTAAATGGGTGTTTATCGATGAATAAATAGGTGTACGTGTGGGTAGATATGTGTGCGTGGGTGGATTGATAAAGACTGTCTGTTGTGTAAACAAACGCGTAGGTGAATAAGCTTATGGGTGGGCGGAAGGATGTGAGTAGATGGATAAGTGTGTGGGCGCATGGATTATTAGATGGATGGATTTGTGGATCGGTGGGTGCATGGGTGGAGGAATCTGCATGTGTGTGGATATATGTGTAAATTGTGACATATATATTCGGTTATCAGCCGGGTTGATGGGTATATGAATAGGTAGATGGGTTTGTGGATAAGTGCGTGAGCGGATCGGCAAATATATACGTGCGTGTAGATGTATGCAGATGGATGGATAGGTGTGAGAGTAAATAATTTACGTATGGGTCGAATTGTATGAGTGAATAAATGGATGTGTGGGTACAAGAATGTACGTGTGTAGGTAATCCATGAATGGAAGGATAGATGCGCGGGTGGATAGATAAATACGTGGGTAAATGGAGGTACGAATGGGTGGATGGATATATGTGGGAAGGGAGGATCAAAGTGAATAGGTAGATGACTGGATGCGTTGGTGGATGGATGAATGAGTGAGTGGATATATATATATATATATATATATGCATGAGCGGATGTCGGAATGCGTGGGTGGATAGAAGCGTATGGGTGAGTGGATGGAAGCGTATATGTGAAGACAGTGAATGTGTGAGAGTAGATGGATGTATGAATGGGTAGAAAGATATATGCATGGGTGGGGAGATTACAGTGAATAAATAGATGGATAGATGCGTGGGTGGACGAGTTATGCGTGGGTGGAGGGGTGAATACGTGGGTAAATAGATAGATTAATGAGTGGATGGATATACGCGGGGGCTGAAGAATTGAAGTGTACAGGTAGATGAATTGATACGTAGATGGTTAGATGCGTGAGTGGCTAGATAGATGCGTGGGGGGATGGAAGTGTGTTGATGGAGGAGTGAATGCGTGGATAGATGGATAGATGAATGAGTGGACGGATATATGCGGGGTTGGGGGGATTGAAGTGTATAGGTAAATATGAATGGATGCGTGGGTCGATATATGGATGAGTGGGTTGATTTATGGATGCGTGGGTAGATATTGGAATGCGTTGCTGAATAGATGTGTCTGGGTGAGTATATGGAAGTGTCGATGAATGTATGGATGGGTAGATGAATCGATGCGTGGGTGGACAGAAGCGTATATGTTAAGGCGGTGAATGTGTGAGAGTAGGTGGATGTATGAATGGGTGGATAGATATATGCCAGGGTGAGGAGATCGAAGTAAATAGATAGATGGATGGATGCGTGGGTGGAGGAGCGATTGCGTGGGTGGAGGGTTGAATACATGGGTAGGTGGATGGATTAATGGATGGATGGATGTATGCGGAGGCTGGATGATTGAAATATATACATAGATAAATGGATGCGTGGGTGGATGGATAGATCCGTAAGTGGCTGGATAAAAGGATATTGGTGGAGGTGTGAATGCTTGGGTAGACGGAGGAATTAATGGGGGGTTAATATATGCGGAGGGGAGGATTGGTATGTATAGGTAGATTATGGGATACGAGGTGGAGAGATGGATGCGTGGGTGGATGGATGGATGCGTGGGTGGATATCGGAATGCGTGGATGGATAAAAGTATATGGGTGGGTGGATGGAAATGTATGAGTAGATGAATAAATGCGTGGGTGAATAAATGGATTAGTGGGTCACCTAACTAAACTTTTTCCAAAAGAAACTTTTGTTTAATTATTGTTCCTCATTATGTTGAAACAATAAATTATATGCGAACTAAAAAATAATTTTTAAATTGAAAATACTTTAATGTCAACAAATAGAAACCGGATATCAATAATTGAGACACTAACTCTATAAATATTATATCATAAGATTCATTACTTCTATGAAAAAAAGGAATAAATGCAAAAAATGTATTTCTTTTACATCGATAACTTATGAAATTGTTTAAGTTATATATTTTATTAATAACATCATAAAATATTGACATACCTAAATATATAAGATATACTGTATAATAAATAAAATTAAGTATAAAATTCAATATCAATTAAAATTATTATTTACCTAATACTTAATTCTATAAGAAAACCCATGACTACAATATATATAATACTTAATTCTATAAGAGAACCCATGACTACAATATATATATATATATATATATATATATATATATATATATATATATATATATATTGTAGTCATGGGTTTTCTTATAGAATTAAGTATTAGGTAAATAATAATTTGAATTGACATTGAATTTATGCTTAATTATCTTTATATATATATATATATATCTGTACTAGCTATATTCACTCGCTCGCTGGCGCTCGATTGTGTAAGTTGAAAATCATTCATGAAATATGGTTAAGAATTATGTGTATTTATTTTTTAAGATTTTTTTACATTATAGAAATATAATGTTGATATATTCTTTATATATTTTATACATATATATATACATATATATATATATATATATATATATATATATATATATATATATATATATATATATATAATACACATAATTCTTAACCATACTTCATGAATGATTTTCAACTTACACAATCGAGTGCCAGCGAGCGAGTGAATATAGCTAGTACAGATATTATTTTTCAATTTAAAACGAAATAATAGTAGGTATCGGGCTTATTACAAACTTTAATTGAATTGGTATTTTTCTGTTGCAGGTGTGTATAACAATCCCTAGCTTTCCGGCTTGGTAAGAAATTATAGAATACGTTATCATAACTGAAAATACCATTTCATCTTGAATTTCCTTTTTGGTTTTCTTGATGTATAATTTCTACTGTTTGTAGATATTCATATAAAATTATTTTACCAATGCATTAAACTGAATACAAAAAACAACAACTAAGGCTAAGAAATGTTGTGCATCCTCAAACTTTTCCTGTCCTACAAACAAAAATGCATTCAAAGGATCGTAAATAGACGTGAACCAGTTACCAAAAATAGATAAAACAAACTGCACCTCAAACTCTTCTTAATTAGTGATTAACCCTCTTCATCTCATTCAACGCAACCTTCCTTGAAAAGAAGGAAAGCAATTTATGATCATCCGTTCGTCGAGTATAATACACCGGTACATACAGGGGCAAACGATCCAAGTACGTAAAAACTGATGCATCAAATTGAAAGTGCTCTCGACTACTTAGCCCTTATATAACTGCAAAACTTCTTGAGGCGAGAGAGGGAGAGTGAAAGAGAGAGCGTGACAAGGCCGAGACTACGCGACATGGGTCAAGTCTCACAAGAGATTTTACTTACCCGTGTTGCAAAGAGAATTCACGGGCTAGCAAAAGATTCTGGGTGGGAAAGAATGGGGAGGGGAAGAGGACAGTCGGAGGGAACTCTCAAGGGTCCATCCGCTTCCACCTCTAGCTCACCTCGTCCACGAGGATAGGAGGGCTTCTGTTATGCGCACTTACATTTGCGGGTCATGTTGTAAGGAGAAGAGGCTCGCGCGCGAGTGCGCGCGCATAGTGGCGAAAAATAGACGAAGAGGGGAAAGGCGCTAGTGTGCGGTCACGATAGCCGCTGAAAAGAACGAGCAGGAGAGAGTGAGAAAGATGGGGAGAAAAATGAAGAATCCTTTTTGCCCTCGAGCGGCAGCGGCAGAAGCCTCCCTTTCTCTAACTTCCGCGCCGTGAAACTCGAAATCGCATTCATCGATTTGCGCACTTTCTTTTCATCCTCTGTGGAAATAATATTATATCGCTCATTTCTCCCTTCCTCCATCTCTCTCTCTCTCTCTCTGTCTCTCTTACTCTTCATAACACTCGTTTTCGCTCGCTCGCTTTATCCATAATGCTCGAAGCTGGAGGTGCATTATACGCCTAGCCTGCATCCCGCGCCCCGGCTAAGGTATTCGTATATATATATATGTATATATATATATATATATATATATATATATATATATATATATATATATATATATATACCGATGTATATATATATATATATATATATATATATATATATATATATATACATCGGTATATATAGGCTTTATACGCTCGAGGTGGATTTTTAAAGGAGAATTCCTCTTCCGCGTCTCGCTTTGACGAGCGGACGAAGATATTCCGGAAATAAGTGAACCTTATATGGATTTGGATAGGAGGAGGAATTTTAACGATCGCGCTTCCGCGCGGACGCAAGTGTGCGAGACTTTTTTTACCGAGCCGGAAATCTTGTACAATTCGGTGAAAAGTGCAATTACAAAAAATTTGTACAGAGAGACAGATTTTGGTACGCGAAAGGTGTTCAAATGACGTTTTATTAAATGTCAATTTGCTTTGACTCATTTTACGAGGTATGCGAACTGACGGACATGCTCGAATTTTACGATGAATGGTTCTGATAGAAATTAAAATTGCAGACATTCTCGATATTTCATCGACACGCGGTTCGGAGTAAAAAATTCTGATTTTTTTAATATTTTAAAATTAACTTCAATCAATTAAAGATATTAAAAAAATATATATATATATATACGAGTGATACAATTTTGTTACACGAATGCAATATTCAAATATAACAAATGCCAATATTTACTGAATTAGTAATCACATCAACGAGCATGCATGAATCCTCTATTATCGAAATTATTCAATACCGCGTTATACCAGCGAATTTCAAGTACTTAATGACTTCGCTCATTAAGCAGAAACTCTGATAATTCTCAAGTAATTACCATTGTAGTAGTACTCTTCCGTAATGAAGATAAGAGTCGCGCATACGAGAAGCAGAAAGAGCAGGAGAGACGGAGAGGCGAGGGCTTGAATCCTCTGGAAAGCCCAGGAGAAAGAGAAAACGAGGAATAGATTAACGCGAGCCGAGCAGAGCGCAAGAGAGCGACGGAGAACAACATCATCGGTTGCGTGTATATATATAGAAGGATTGAGAGAGAGAGAGAGAGAGAGAGAGTCGTTCTCGCCAGAGGGCAACCACCACCAGCAACGCCGCCCATAACTCTTTGGGAAAATTATATGCGAAATGCGCGGCCTTTGTAGGTGCCCTGCACAGCACGCGCTGGATGAGCCGCGTACAGAGGGGAAGCCAGTAGTCGATTCGTGGAATTGGTCAGCGGGGATGTGTACGCATTACAGGGAAGGAGAGAGAGTTAATACTGTGCGCGGTGCGTTATTGCGCTTGAAATATCTATATGCGGCGGGCGATTTTATCCAGGTACAACTACCCGCCCGCTCGGCCGCGCCAAAGCTCTGCGGCTGGTACCGCCGCCGGCGGCGATCGATGAACTTCCACATACACACTACGGGTCTGCGTGTCCGCTGATCTCTTTCTCTCGCTGTGTGTCCGCGCCTGCTGCTGCTTTTCTGTTATCCCGTTGCACTGCACTTGCACCGTCTCTGTCTATTTCACTGACGTCATGTAAACTGTAATCTGCGAAATAGTTCTTGCGCGAGTACAATATAGTGTGCGAAGTTGTATGGAAGAAATGGCCGGGTGAACTAGCATGGTGACTTTTAGAGTAGAGAAAATATGTATTTGTTGGGTTAAGACGTTACTTTATAAGTCGTATTATGTACCTTTTACGATATTAAAAATCATAGTATTCAACTCTCTTTGAAAAACACCTGTTATTAACTTTATTTCAGTCTTTCGAGTGATAGGTTGAAGTAAACTAAAATATTGATTAAATGTTTTTAACTTATCTAGTTTCTCACAAGATTTGATATAATAGAAAAACCTTCAAAATACTATATTACGAAACACTGAAATATGAACAAACATGAATGCTGAAGTAGTTGCCTAAAAATTAAAAAAGAAGAAGTTTTTTGTTATTAGTAATAGTAAATGAAACATATTTTAAAACGGGTTTCTCAGTCCTCCGTTTCGGCCAATTAGATCGGCATCTCGGCCTTGGATTTGGGATTGGAGTGTAATGAGCCCGCTTTTACCTTGCTTAGTCGGCCGTTGCTATATACGAGGGCTCTAGGAGAAGGCACATAGGTCTGCGAGGGTTTCCAGGACGCAACATTTGCGCAGGCTTTGACACGAAGCAAAGAAATATAGTACGAGCCTTGTACAACAGACTGCTGAAACCTCGTTCTCGGCAGCTCCAGCCTTGAGGCTAAAGCGATCTACCACGCCCGAACTGGCCATTCAGCTAGGAGATCAACTATTATCACTGACGCATATAAGGTCACTGAAGCCTCATTGAGACACTCAACAATCCGGGAGAAAGACCAACACCATCAACATCCTCCCTTCCATTACCGCGTCAAAGGTCGTCCAGAGAGCTTAGTAGTCAGCTGGAAGGCCAAGCAATACTATCAGTATAATATCGTCATAAGTTTTTACTGATTATTTTATACAAAAACAGTATAAGAGAATAAACTAATGAACGATATCTAATAACCAATCACCACTTACACGCCACTCAGCACAAGGTATTCAAATCATGCTTATAGCAACTTGCTACGACAGTCGCCAGCGTATTTTCTAGTCGTAAGGGATGAAGGGAGAGTAAAAGTTAAAAATTGTTTTTGACTAATAGATTTGATGTTGCAGTATATTTCTAATCGTGTAGAAATAATCAAATTTGAAAAAAAATCCCATTCCGACTTAAGTCCACATTTCCCGGAAAAACGACTTAACTCAAATCTTTTGTAAAGTTACTCGAAAAATAAAAAATATTTCGTATGTGTCATTACTATGATTAGAGTAATATTGCAAACATTAGAACGTTAATATCTCGAAAACACGAAAGTGGACTTAAGTCGTTTTTTCGATTCGCCACAGATATGCTTATTCGTACATACTTTATTACAAATTTTTACCGAATTAACTTTAAAACATATGTAATCTTGAAAATTAAAGCTTACGATAATATCCTATAGTATATTTATAGCTCGGGCCTACATTGTAATTTGAAATAACGATTACGCGCGCAATTACGCATCCTATCGTAAATAACTGAAAATTGTTCAAAACAGGGACTTTCGAGGCTGCTTATGAATTACGAATTTACAGTTAGAATTCTAAAAATGAAATTGGTAGATCCAAAGTTAGAGTTTTATGTATAATATATTAAATTTTTTAATACAGATTGTTGATTTACAACCAGTGATTCCATGGACCTTATAAGCATAAGTTCACTACACAATCTTGGTTTAAAAAAAATTATAACTTGTCACAGAAATAACTTTCGTGGGAATAGCCCATGAACACGGAATTTTATAGTCACTCTTAATGAGTAATTAATACATTTAAAAAATAATTTGTTTTAGTTCTAATGATTAATATCAGAACATTGATGTTTCAATTTCTATGGATAAATGCAGCATTGGTTACGGTTTATGTTTACAGCACTTCCAATATATCCTGCATATTAGCTACTCCTTTGTGTTCCTTTATACCTTTGACGAATGGTAATATGTGAAACCGAGACACGTATAATGTACTGCATATACCAAGAGCTGACTGGGAAAATTATTGGTAGATCATCGATTCACCTTTCTGAAGTTTCTAGAATATTAATGAGACCAGAAATTCACAGAACTGAAGTATTTTTTATTAACTGTACTTTGGATTAGCGTGGTTGATAAATTTGTAAAGTATGTTATTCATTAATGCTGATCATATCTAGAAACATAGGTATGTAATCATAATCTTTCTCTTTACAATTTTTGTAGAATAATGGTAATACAAAAAAATAGTTGAAAAAAAAAACGATAAATATAGATACAAAATATAATCATTTATTTTCAATAAGTATCAATCACACGTTTCAACTATTTCTTAACATGAAAGTTTTAAACTGTATTGAAGGACTTTATCGTCAAAATGGTCCCCGATTTTAAAAATTATCAAAAGAGACATATTGTCTAATATACGGTAGGAGTTTTCAATAACAGTCAGTATAACTGGAAGTCATGATGAAAGTAGTTGCAAATCATATCATGCCAAACACATCTTACCCATCTCGGCACATATGTACTTACATGATGTGAATATACATTTTTATATTATATAAGAGTAACTATCGTCCTGATCTCAACTTCTTCATTACTTAAAGAGATTGCATTTTCCTTTAAATTAATATATTTTGATTTTTACAAATATTTAGGTGAAAAAGTTTCTTTCGTTGATTTTCATATTCCTATGCGCGAGAGTAGTACGTTAAAAAATTTATTAAAAAATAATTCTTGTTCATAATCTTCTCTTTCAGAGAGCAAAACTATGATATATTAAAGTACAAAATAAGATACACCTGTTCGTTTTCAAAACGAAAAAAAAATGTTATCCCTCTGTAATAGTCGATCCCACTAAAAGACACAAAAAGAAAAAAAAATGGTTCACGAGGCAGCGAGTATATGAAATAAAAATCCCGAATCATCGTTCTCGAAAGCATCGATAACAATTAAATTTTTCAGCTAACTATAAAGTACTTCAAAAAATTTAAAAAAAAAGAAGAATTTCACCGTTACAAAGCTTTCTCGTTGAGAAAGCAAAAATAACCATAGTTCATCAGCTTCTCTGTCAGACAACTAGAAGTATGATACACGAAAATTAAAAAAAAAGAAGAAGTTCTTTCATTAATTTTTTTTTTTTTTTTTCAATGATATCCCTCTGTAATGGTCGATCCGGCTTAAAGACTCGAAAAGCGAAATAGAAACCACGCTAGCCAGAATCCAGCGTATGAAATAAAAATTCCGAAGCTGCCACGCACCAACGCGGCTTATAATCCCTCGCCACATCAAAAGTCACTAATCCGCTGACTGGAGAACGTGACTCTCTCTCGCCCAGTACTCGCGATAATACAATACAACGGCTGTCCTCCTCCCCCATGCGCTATCGCTTCTACATACGTACCTAGAGCCGAAACTCGACTCGCCGAATCCCTCGCCGTATTTTAACCGTCTCTGAAAAGGGACTATTCCTGCGCGCGATGAGGTCCAACCCTCTCTCTCCCTCTCTCTTCTTCCCAGCGAGGATTTCGTTGTTTCAGCGCGGATTCTCTCTCTCGCTCTCTCACACTCCGAGTTATATCCGCCGTTTTTCATCCGCAGGGGCTCTTCTTCTCCACTTTCTCGTTCTCTTTCCAGCATCGTCGTAAATTCACCGATCGTCCTCTCCCTCTCTCTCTCTCTCTCTCAGCTGGCTATTCAGGCTAGCCTGCGGGGCCTTTAAAGAGCTTCGAGAGCGCGCGAGAGAGCGAGCCTAGCGCTACTGAAGTCTCCTTAGCAGGCGCGGCACGTCTCGAAGCAACTTATAATTGACCGAACGTTTGCCCCTGACAGCTCTCGCTCCTTCTCTCCTTCTGTCTCCCTCGCTCTCTCAGTTCCTCTACTCCGCACTCTTCGTGCAGCGAATATCGAGACGCGAGGCTGCGCGCTACTGATTTTCAAATTTTTTTTCTCAACTTGACGGCAAGTGCGTTTTCTTCTTCTTTTTTGGCTACGGGGTAGTTCTGAAAGACTTTTCTCGTAACTGCTGGTTACGTTCTTGCTTTTCTTCCTCTTTCTCGAGAGGATTTTAAGATCGGTCTTGATGAATCTTGGGTAATCGATTGATCGAGAAGAGGATTTCTTTTTTAATATAACGTTCATTAACGTGTCTATCTGGGGTTCGTTGCTCTTGCAAGGATGATAATTATTTGTTCCGTTTTCAAGGATTTGTTCATGAGATTATTTCATTCAGTGCACGGAAAAAAATATATCGTAATATTTACAAGTTAGTAATTTGGGAACGCAATATGTTGATTCCTGTTAATATTACAGGCTCGATTTGTAGAAATCCCAATCTAAGCTTGCGTCCAAATACGGTGGACGTACCGTTTCTGGCCGCCTTAAGTTTTTTTTTACTTTCGAGAACGTATTTACTACAGTAATATATAATGTTTAATCATTCAACAAATTTACATGTATTCTAAAACACATGTATTTGATAAATTCATCAATTGTTTTATGAAAAACCATTTAAAATAATTTTTAAATGGAGTACATTTCACAAATGGAGAAACTAAAATAAAACTCGTTTTTCACCATTTTTGGTCACCTAATCACTAGTTTTAACCATAGGGATGTACCGGTTTTGGCCACTATTGAAATTAATATTTACCATGAAAATATTTTCATATTATCAATTAATACCAATTAAAACACATAAATTTGATAATAAAGCAGTTAGTTCTTGCAACAGTTTGGATGCAAACAGTTCAAATGTTAAAATCGAATCATGTTAAATCTCTTTTAAAATGTTAAATTATATATATTTTGTATGCTAATGTACAAATATACGTAAAAGTCATTTATTATTCTAAAAATCGTTAAAATTATCATTTTTCCTTCTTAGAACAGTTCTTCCTTTCTTCACAATTCTACAAAATACGTCTCTACATTAAAATTGATTCAATTCGCAGAAATTTTGATGATGAAATATAACCTATTATAACCTATAACATACTTTTGATGCCTCTATTATTTTACTTAAATCAAGCTTTTTACTGACCATAAATGTTGTTTGAAATTATATGATCTATTTATTAAACTTACAAAACTTAACATAATCATGTAAAAAGAAAATCTGATGTATTGTTATGACTAGGGTACCATGGCCAAAACTGGTATATTAACGTTTTTGTTGTACCACAGCTGGCCACCCATAATTTTCTACAAAATTGCAGTTTTCTTTGTAATTTTTAAATTTATTCTTAATATTTTACCTAGTTAATTCCATCTGTGCAGTTATTTTTGACCGTAAGCGATTTTACTAAGTAATATGAACGTTTTAGTCATCCGCTTCTCTTGTCGATTTGCGTAAAAAAATGCCATTTTCGAACACACCTAAAAATAAAGGTATTTTTTCTATCAAAATATAGGTACTGAGCTAAGTGTACCTTCATTATTGTACAATGTTCTAAAGTACTTAAGAATTATGTTAATGCCAAAGTTGTATGGAATTCGATAGTTAAAACTTTTAAAATGATTAAAATTATGTTAGATGGCCTAAACCGGAGCACTGGCCACAAACAGTACATCCACCCTAACCTAACATTTTTTCATCACACACGTATATCTGCTTAAATTTATTGGAAAGCGAAGAAAGCTAACAATAACCAAACAAGTAGATTATTTTTCAACTAATATATAGTTTTATTATATAACTAAAAAAATTATCGAAATGTAAGTTTACGCGGACGTAAGCAGGTGCATGGGGGTGATACAAGCGGCCATGTTTGGAGAATTAACATGACTCGTCCTGGAGTATTCACGTTCTTTTTTGTAGGAATAGCTGGCTACTCTTTTCCGTGTGGATAAAATTAGCTTTGTCACCGTCTCTAGCGTCAAAGGAGTTTATTCGAATTAAGGTTAATCGGAAAAATGAAATAACGATCTATAGTTGCTAGTATTAATACAGGAAGAACTTAATGATAAAAGTTTTAATAAAGGTAGTTTAAAAAGGTAGTTCAGCAATAATGAGCTATTAATTCAATTATTTTTGTTATATGATAGAAAAACTTTTAGCTACTTACAACTAACGTACCTGTGTAGTTATAATTAATAAAGAGGGTTGCAGAAATTATTTCAAATTATGTTTTTAAACGCTATTATTTTTTAATACAAATAGTGTACATGATATATATGCTTTTTTGTTAGTTGTTTAGTAGTCTCTTACATTTTTCCGTGGAACATTCTGACTTTTCCGAATAATCCATATCTGAATCTAGACTAATATATTTTATAAATAGTGTTGCTAAATATATATGCTAAAACTACTCAGTATTTTTAATTATCTTACTTTACAATTCCACACAATGCCTCCCATTCATATTTCGTGAAATTCAGACAAACTACTCATCAACAACAAACTGGCAGATTTATCTCGACTATAGCAGCACAAACACGGCCAACTCATATGAACACATTATTCCGCTATCCCTTTCACTTTGTCGTACGTTGTATCAGCACGAATATTTTACATTAATAAACTACTGTTTCTGAATACAAACAATTTGTACGTTGATACAACTTTATTGCGCAAATGTAACTTTTATTCTATAATAATTGTAGAAATATAATGAAATGAGTAGTACTACTTTTTTGTATTACCATTTCCATATTGATATGTAAAATAATGGACATATGGGGGGGGGGGGGCTGGAATAAAACAGATCGCCGAGTAATTCCGGTCGTTTATGTTACAAAGAAGTTAAGTTACTTTCAAGTGTAAATTATTATTTTCATATGATTTCTTGTCTGAAGGTGAGATTATAACCTCATCCTAGTTTAATCATTTTGCTGATAAGAATTATACACGTAATTGACCAATGCTAAATTGTGCACAATAATTACGTGTACGATTCTTATGTGTAAGAAACGCACTATGCCATATTTCACTGGAAATTAATAAATACTAATGTTGTAGACTCTTTGCATGATCGTTTAATTTATCAACATGGAGTTTTTACCTATGTAAAGCAAGTGTAAAGCTTTTCAAATAATTTAACATAAATACTTCTTATTCTTTGCCAAATATTGGTAAATATTGATAAAGAATGTACAAAATTAATAATATAATGATATAAAATTAAAAAATACTATTATAACTCGAAAATATAAACATTATTGCTTACACTACTACTTTCAGATAAGCAGCCATTTCGATAAACAAGTAACGATATTGCGACGATCTTTCTTTTTCAAATCATAAATAAACGGTTCAGTCATTGAAACAAACATTTGTTACGTGGAAATATTTTCCCCGAACACAAAAGAGAGCTCGCACCAGTCGCGCTCCCTACAATACACGAGCGACACAAAAAGACTCTCCAGCGATAGAAGACAGCAAGGCCATAAACGCGTGCACCGAAAAGTATGAAAATTCTTCCAATAAGTTTTTCCCCGCACCAGGGAAGAAAAGCGTAAATCGTGTGTCGACCAATGATAAAGCGCCTCGCCGTATATAACTACACGCTCGCAGTGCGCAACGCGAGCTCAGCTCTGGCAAACGCGACGGAGGGCAATCTAGCGCTGGTGACTACATTTGTAAAATTCGCGCTCTCGCAGCCGCGCAAAAAAGACGTACGCGTTCGACCGTTGCGAAGCAGAACAAAAAAAAAGAGCACCAACGACCAGCAGCACTCTCGACTCCATTCGACGTTGACGTTTCGGGGCCGTTGTGAAATGATCGGCTGCTCTCGACGGCAGCCCCGGAGTTTTCGGGCGCACACGGCGCCGGGGCGATAACGTCGGTTCGAGACTCGTAACGAGAGTCTCTCGTGTGGCCGGGCGAGCTAACGACGCGGCGCACGCGACGCGTTTTGTAAAATTCAACACCCCGAGATTGATAGCGCGACCCTGCGCGGATCAGAAATGTCTAATGGATCCTTAATAAACGTCAGATGTACGTTTGACGTCGAGAGAGAGAGAGAGAGAGAGAGAGGTGATTTGACCGGTTTTTTCTTACGCGATTCCGGTACATAGAGTTGTATTCGTGAAAAATGTACAATGAATGACGACCATTGTTTGAATAGGGATTTAGTGTGAAGCGATCTTTATCGAAATAACGAGAAGAGAATGATTTTGTAAAAGAAACAGTGTATTAATCGTTAAGCTTGTTTTAAATAATTAATTATTTTATAAACGATGGGATTAGCGAAGAAAAAATGACTTATATAAGGTGAATGTCCCGATTTCTGCTCATATAAGCATTTTGCATCAAACAAAAATGTTTAAAAAGTTATTCTAACATTAATTTATAAAGCAGATATGATTATTATCTTAATTATGAATCGGACAATACAATGTAAAGGCGTAAAATCCAATTTAAAGACTTAAATATTAATAATAGTCAATTAAAAGGCGTATGCAAAATGCACCTATTTCTGCTCACAGCAAAAAGCGGTGATTTCGATCTGTGCCTATTTCTGATCATCGTTGATTTTATAGACTTCATTCATAAGATTTGTATCTTTTTATTGTATTAGTATGTTAATAAGCGTAAATACTTCACGATGCATAAGCAGAAAACAGTGTACTTATTGTATAAATACAACTAAAACATTATTTTTTCGTGATTAAAAATAGGGACATGGAGAATGCATCTGCGTCTAACCTCAAACTATCACTATTATCAAGTTTTTTAATTAGAATCTACAATATTTTTAATTCATCACTACAGGTTTTAGTTGTAATACTAAAAAGATATAGATATCTTGGATGTAATATATATTAAAACAACCTTCATATCTATAATAACAGAAAAACTTAGAGTGATTAGAAATAGGGACGTGAGCAGGAATTGGGACCATATATAGTTATATATTTTATATGCAATTATGTATAATCATTGTAACATATAGATGTACACAAGTGGATGAATTGGTCGTCGATAAAGGGTAAAGGATATCTGAATTCGTAGAAATGCGGACAGATGGCCACATTTCTTAGCGCTAATAAATAGACCCGTCTGGCGGTACCCGACCTCTTTTCACTGTCTGGTGCCGCGCGTGCTCCCTCTCGTCGGAGCCTCGACCACGCAAACTCCCTGACCTTTTACGAGAAAAGGTCAGCGTCGGATGTGACAAATAAAGTTTGTCCAAAACGAAAATTGAATACGCCGATCTTTGCTCGCTAAATCTCGCGATGCGAGAGTTGCGCGACGACGGGGAAAAAGTAAATTTCTTGGAGCGGAGTCGTGGCGAAGCTCTGGTGAAGGAGGAGTGTCGATCACGTGTTGGGGCCACGAGTGGAAGGAGCCGATTGCGCTGCGCATCTCTGATATAAATTGAGTATTCAAAATATAATATAATTTGAATTGTGTACGGGTAACGAGACGGTATTTACGTTTAAATTATGATTTGCAAGGTAGAATCGAAGGAATATGTGCTATCGAGCGTGAAATTGGCGTGTGAATTGTATGGAAAGAAATGTAAATAAATAAACTATGATATTGTACACCTTCTCTTGTTCATTATTTGCATGTCTAAATTTTCTCATATAATAGATTTCGGGGTTATATATATATATATATATATATATATATATATATATATATATATATATATATATATATATATATATATATATATATATATATATATATACACATATATTTTATTTCCACATAAGCGTATATTTATTATATCATGTATGGTTATATAATATAATTACATCATTATTTTGACCTTATAAACTGTATATAACTGTAGAGAAAACTAGAGTAAAGTGAACACACTGGTAAAGTGAATCATGTTTATTATTTCTTGAACAAATTATTATTTATTCCTAATTTTAATTTTAGTGAAAGATAATTATGCAACGATGATAATAAAAAAGTTTCACTACATAACAATTAATATTCTATGAAAGAAAAAGAATTGTATTTTTCGACCTTAAAAGAAAGTTGGTTTGAGGAATTCGTTATAAAGATTAAAGATGTTTATAATCAGCTTTATTGCTAGATTTAATACGTTTTACTTACTATTGCCAAGAATGCAGAGTTTTAAAATATGTTTTTCTGCTTTTAAACGAATGATTTTAAGAATCGACGACTTGGGGTAAAGTGGTCCGAAAAAGAATGCGATAGCACTAATTCCTACATGGCCAGATGGAACATTTAACAGAATATTGATCAAGGTGAGTATTAGTATAGTATACAAATCCTTTGTTGCAACGCATATCATATTTATACTCGTACCAAATATTAAACTTAACAAATTATTTTTTTTTATTTGCTAATATGTTTATTAATTTAAGAAGATTCTTGTGCAACTTACAAAGAAATATTTTAAGTCTGAAAAATACATTATTTTCGACTTTTACGGTTACTATGTTCACTTTACCTTGTTTAATTTATATATGCTTTATATATATATATATATATATATATATATATATATATATATATATATATATATATAACATTAATCCAAAAGTTTGTTTCGTCAATATTATAAGCTTTACCGGTTGTCTACAATTTATGCATACATTTATGGAGAAATGAGTCAATATATATAATACATTTATATACAAACAGACCTATTAAATAACCTTTGGCTTTTATCTTTGAAAGAATAAATTATCATAATGAGGCAATTTATTTTCGGGTTGAGCTATTTTCACAAACTACAAGCTCTTACACAAAGAGCGATCATTTATTTTTCTCCGTAAATTGATGATACTGAAAAGTTTCATGAAATATGCACGTGTATTCAGATTTTCTTTAGCTAACCCAATAACTATAAAAAATGAAGGTAAAGCGTTAATGATCAAAGTAGACGTAAAATTAAGAATTATATACTTTCGTAATAACGAGAATAATAAAAAGCTTAAACACACAAAAATAATTAAAAATATTATTTTACAATTTTTCATTAGAATCATATCTAAAGGCTCGCTGCCAATTCATGTAGGTTTTTTTGGTCCCTGATTCCGACATTTTGAACCTCTTAATTTCAGTTTTAAATCAATTATAAGGTATGCAACAGGCCTGTAAATATATAGATTGCACGTACATTAAACGGAAACATATGTCCTCCAAAGATTAAATCAAATTCTTGGTCAGATCTGATATTTTATAGCATTTTTATCATCAGATAAAACTTTTAAGATTAAATCAAATTTTAGTTTTAATTGCTGAAAGTAAATATTTAAACTACATTAAAAGTAAATTTTAAATGACTCGTGATCACCACGAGCAAAAATATTTGTCAGAGATTTATAATCATCATGTCAACAATCATTTCTGAAATTTCTATTTTTTGACAAAAATTTTTATACTTGAGTCTTTGCGGGCTAATGTAAATAATTATTATAAGAAAACCAGAACACTATTCCAGTAAAAGTTCTTAATTATTAATCAGGATTTTCTTTATTATTTTCATATATAAATAGCCTTTAATTCGCTTGAGTAATCATGATTACAAAATAAAGATTATGCACTGACTGGTTCATATAATTTATTTTGAATTTTGTTTTCATTTAGATAGCTTATCAATAGTATATAATTTCAGACAAATATTTTCAAAAGAGTTGAAGTTTACGACTATAACATTGAATATTTTTATAAAAACGACTTTACATTTAAAAACTCTTAGTGAGCTTATCGAACTACATTTACAGAAACACAAACTAGAAACGTCTCATTTAATAATACAAAGTAAGCTTTCTTAAATTCGGTCAAAAGCCATTTTTTATGAATTAAGCTTTTTTAAACGTATACGACTCTCATATATATTCCCTATAATTACAAAATTTTATTGTCACACGCATTTCGCAGACGTACTAAAAACGAAATTTACGAAAGCCCATCGTCAAAACTACTAAAGTCTCATTATCACTGACTCTCGCATTCACGCGACAAAAAGAAGAACACGCGCCCTCCGCATAATTCTCGACTTAGTCAATACTCGATATTCCGCGTAAAATGGTGCGTTCCAGCTGACACTTTCCTGCACCCTCCGCTCCCCCTTCACGCCATCGACGAAAGAGTACGCTCGCGCACGTGTGTAGGACAAAATGGTGCTGCCATCGTCGTCGACGCGTAATCGACGCGGGCGTTAAGAAAAACCGATATTAGAAGGGCGAGAAGCTAAAACCGAGCTGCAGCTTTTTCTCTCCATCTCTCCCTTTCTGTGTATATATCGAGCCTGTCTCGGCCTTTTTATAATACTGGCGCGCAGTGCATCGACTCTTCTTTATCCACACCTACATCATTTTCCTCTTGGAAATTGCTCTTACGCGAGGAGTGTGGACTTGAGAATGCGAGGTCCCATAAAATTCATCGGCAGGTAAAAACGCAGTGTGCAAGTGTGTGTGTGTGTACGTGTGGCTCGATCAAAAGATTACGAAGGAGGTCTTAAAAGCCGACAAGAAAGATTAATGGATCACCTCGTTTAAAGGGTGATTTTCTTTTCTCAAGTATCAGCCTGGCTGGTGGTGTTGTTTTAAGCCTGCTCGCTAAATGGAACACTGTTAAAATGCATTTATATGAATAAGCACGATTTTGTTAAAGTACGTTGCAGGTTGATTATAATAACTAAATAGACAACATACATGTTTTTTTTTTTAATATTTTTAAATGAAAATATATGCTAAATGAGACACAAAAGTACAAATAAAATATTTTTTAAGTGCGAATTTATTTTTTAATAAATTATAGAAAATTGGTTGTTCTGAAAGCAAATTTAAACTGACTTAAAAGTCACGTGATCGACGAAAGGTAACATGAAAATTAACATTTGAATTTTGCTCAAAAATTACAAATGGAAACACAGGTGTGAAGGAAAGCTACAAATCGTGTTTTGTACCTATGTGCTCTTCAACAACAATTATAACTCCAGGGAAATTATTTTTATATATGCCAAATAATCCAGAGAGGAGACGTTTATGATTTGCAGCTGTAGGATATGCTGAGATTATGTATACAACGTCCGTGTTATTGTTGTGAAGATCATTTATTAAGATATTCTTTCAGTTACCCGAAGACCTGGAAAATTATTATGTATTTGCTTTAATCGGTGGTAAAAAAAGAATAAAAAAATGTGTTTGTCACATTTGAAGATTATCAATCAAGAATAGAATATTAGTTATATTTGCAATTCAAATTCAGTATGTAATGAAGTGCAAATAGATGATGCTGTTGCGGATGAATTGAGGTATGAAGTTAAAAGGCATAAAATGAATGAAGACCATGACAAAGTACCTAAGAAGCAGTTACCAGAAAATTAAGTAAACATTGCAGGATATGTTAAAGTGAAAGGTTCTGAAAGGTGGTTTCATTAATTACATATCAGATGGCTATGAATGGTACATTCATCGTTGAGAAGTCGGGATACGTAGGTGTTGTTCCTAAAAATTCAGAAGCCTTAGAGGACGGAGGATTTAAGAACGTTAATGTAATTTTATAGTCAATGGGATGCAAGTTAGTGTGCCCTGTTAGTGTGAAATCTGGTGTAAAGTGCTCTGAACCGGATGTTAGACAAAGTAAAATAAATGTTTCTTTTTATGACATATATCTACGCATACAGCCTCGTTAAACAATAAGAAAAGTGATGAAAAAGCTATTGGTCTTTTTGGTTACAATCCATTCCATTACCCTCCTAAGGCTTCCAAGGCCATCCACTTTACGGGACTTTAACATTACATTTGGCGCTAGTGTTACCTTTGCCACGGCAAATAAAACCTAAAAAACTCCAATCCGATCAGTTTGACTGTTAAAACCTTGCAGCAGAGCAAGAAATATGCAAGCGTGTATCATGTCCAAACAAAGAGACTTAACAACAATCAAAAACATTTTTTTAAAATTTCATTATATTTTGATCGAATGTTAAAATTTATTGAAAAAAATAGGTAATATAATATATGATGAATAATTTATCCTCAGCTAAAAATATATAATCAATTTACTTGTAATTTTAAAGTGGTTATGACCTCTTAAATAAACCTTAAAACTAGTAAATCTTCTTTGATCAAAAAGTTTTAATTCTACAAAATTCGTAAATTCGTAAAAGACAAAACTGTACCAATTACTGCGACCCTATCACACTGAGAAAAAAACCATGGGAGAAATTCCCAATTTTCGATTGTAAGTTTGAAATATACGGTAAATTGATATTATTTAGTAT
>OX424575.1:169815737-170038237 GCA_949152435.1 Gastracanthus pulcherrimus | reverse complement strand
AGAGGATATCAAGTTAAAGTATTTCTAGTCAAATTATATTTTTCGCAGCGTGTATTCTCTATAGAATCGCATGTGTCCGCGTTAAACAGCTTATACTGCGCGTGTGCGTATGCGTGCGTTTATACCCATTGTTGCGGTACGTGCTCTATTTTCGAATGTAGTTTATTAGCATCTTTGAAGCACAAACGAAATGCTGCCAACGTAGCATGAACAAAGTGGTCTGTGGTGTGTGTGATCGACCTATATCGCGCAAAGAAGACGCTGATCCGCAGTGCATTGTATGCAACAAACTTTACCATACAGAGTGTTGCGAACCACCGTAGTTAAGTTCTACGAGTGGTCTGCGCTGCCGTGTTTCATTATACACGAATAATTTGGTAGCGTTTCCTCATGCGTCTTTATCTCGCGAGACAAACAGCCGACTTTCTCTGACATCACCCGCGCTCTCTGCTGATAGCTCGTACCCATCCCTCGAGGTAGATACGCGTAACCAAAACACGACACCGTCAAACCAGACGAAAGCAAAGCGGATCGCCTCACCCCATTCTGCCTCAACAGCTCCGATCGCTAAACAACACTGTACGTCCAGCTTCTCTGACTTGTCGACTAATTTCGCTGCAAACGAAATACTGCTCATTATGTCCATAAACACGGCGGTCTCAACTGCATCTACCGATGACGACCCTACCGCGCCTACTTGGTTTAAGAGTTACATTGCTGAGTTTCGAGATGCTCAGCAGCGCAGCCAAAACCAACGCCCGACCCGTGTAAAAGTATATCTATATATACCATAAAAATGTAGTGCCGGGCGTTGCTTTTGCCTACACGGATGCTCAGTTTCGAAATGATCTTCTTTTATATTATTATTCTGATGTACTAAATAATCACTAGGCATCAATATCGGGAAATGCACTGCCGCTTACACCTGAAAAACTATCAGAGGTTTACCTAATTGCGCTCTCTTCAAACCAACAGGCCAGTTTTGATTTTTTCGCAAATCAGCGGCGTAGATATTTTAAAAGCAGTTCAATCAACTGCCTTAAAGGCAACTGGAGTTGATGGTATCTCAGCAGATATGATAAGACTAGTTTTGTCTGATATTCTGCCACATCTCGTTGCGGCTTTCAATGCCTCTCTCAGTACAGGTTTTTTCTGGCTCACTAGAAACGTGCCACGCTCTTGCCTCTCGCGAAAATTCACACACCTCAGACGTCCTCTGATACTAGACCCATAGCCCAGCTTTCTGAGTTATCTCAGCTTCTTGAAAAAATAGCGCATGAGCAGCTCTCAAATTATCTTCAAGCTAATAGTATTTTGAATTAAAGGCAAACACGTTTTCGGCGGGGTCACAGCACACAAACCGCGTTGCTAGGTGTCCTTAAGGACATTCAAATTGCGATAAAAGAGCAATAAGTAACGATCTTAGTTTTCTTTGACCTCTCCAAACCTTTAGAATTTATTCCTCACGCGTTCTTGCTAAAAAAGTTACGAGAGGTTAATTGATCGAATAGTGTTATAAAATGGTTCTACAATTATTTACACGATAGATTACAGGCAGTCATTGATAAAGGCGGTTCGATATCATCCTGGCTGCGTACAATGACGGGCATACCCCAAGGTAGTGTTCTTGGCTCTTTACTCTTTATGCTCTTTATTAATGATCTGCCAAAAGTACTGAGGTCGTCTAAGCTTATGATATTCGCAGACGACACTCAAATATATTTACATTGTTTTTCGAATGAAATTCATGAGAAACTTGCGAATATAAATAGAGATGTAATTGCAGTAGGCGAATGGACACGGGCAAATGGTCTTAGACTTAATTCTGGAAAAACTAAGGTCATGATCCTTGGAACTCAATTCTATACTACTGAGCTGGACCAAAATACTTTTCCAAACATAATCGTCGATAACTTCCCTTTTGAATATATCAAGAAAGCACTCAACTTAGGCGTTAGGATCTCTCCTACCTTAAATTGGATAAAGCACTTAGAAAAGTATTTTACAGACAATCTACAGAGTGCTCTTTGTATTAAAACATCATCGGCGGTCACTCTAACGTGAAATAAGGAAAACTCTAGTCGAGTGACGCATCTTGACCCATTTTGATTATGCGCGCACGGTCTATCATGATCTTGACGCCACGCAAAGTCTGAAAATGCAAAGGCTCCTAAATACTTGTGTGCATGGCATTGCATGGCATGGCATTTTGTACATGACATTATTCCTAGAATGGGCCATGTAACTCCACATGGACTCGAATTAGGCTGGTTATCAGCGAAAAGATGGCTGGAGTCTTTTCTTGGTATTCTAATTTTTAGCATCGTTGCTTCACCCAGTCCTTCCTACTATAGACATCGATTTACGCTTTTAAACAGTGACATCACCGTGCATCGATCGCCCAGACTCCCGACAGAGTCCCTCCTATACCTACTCCCCGTACAAAGGCACTAAAAAAGTTGTTCGGTATCATGGCTTCAACTCTTATTAACACCCTTCTCCCACCTGATATCAATCTCGATAATTTTAACACATTTAAAACGCCCTCTTTGATGAACTCCTGTTGCTCGATAAATAAGATTGGACAATCAGAGTATGTAACGAGGGCATTTGCGTATGTTCTACCTGACTGCTTGGGTTTACCATAAAAGCGTCATGACTTTATTGATAAGCGTTATGTTTGCATTTCGATTACTATTTATACTTATTCTCTTTTTAGTCATAGTTTATATTATTTTATCTTGCGTTCTGACAATTACTTACTGTAAACTCAGCGGCGACTTACCAGTTTATAATTATGAAATTTATCAGCGTTATTTTATACTGAACTGCTATATGTACTTCCATGTAGATCAATATTACTACTTGTGTAATTATACAGTATATCATCATGTACTTTTATTGGGCCAGATAGGGTCTTACCCAAAGGTCACACTAAATACATATCAATCAATCAATCTCTCTGTTCCGGGATCGCGAACAGATACGGGTCTCTAATCATTTAGAACCCAAGGTTCGCGATTATGGAACTCCCTCGCCTGCAGGGTGAGATATCTACCTTCGTTATGTAAATTCAAAATAGCTCTAAACAGATATCTCAAACAACAGAGCGATGGTCAATTAATTTAAGTTCCCACATACTTGCGTTTTTGTTATGTATAGAGTCATAAATTACTGTATAACTATTGTATCTGTCCTAACTAATTTAATTTATTTAACTTATTATTATTGTCTTAATTAAATCTATATAAGTATGAATGTATTTATAAGCATGAATGGTTGTTTGTATGTGATGAATGTATGAGTACTTTACTTTTTTCGACCTGATAGGTATATTATATCTGTTCTTTTTTAAATTTGTTTGACTATTGATTTTATGATAATTGACGATATGTGATAAACATAAACTTTTATGCAATTGATGAGCTGTGATCACAAAAGTACATATTATTCTGTAATTTTTTGATGAATTCAAAATGAAAAGTATATCTATCTATCTATATATCTATCTATCGATCTATCTGTCTATCTCTCTCTCTCCCGTTCCTCCTCTCAAGCCCCGGATTAAGATTCGTTCATAGTGAGATACCAGGGATGAAATTGCTTAGGTCTAGTCTTCACCTAATTCAACTAGACTAACCAGACTCAACCCTGCCTGATGCGAAAACATATGTTTTGTTGGCACATAAGCTTTTAAGACTTATATCATATATGTATTAAACATCAATACTTATAGGCAGTAGAAATATTAGTATTTATAATAACTGTCAATTTTGATTTTCATTATTTCCAATACATATTGTTGATTTTCACAAAAATTTAGTATTAACGGCTCCGCTTGTACATGCTATTATTATGAAGCAAAATAATTAAAATCTTGTAGTTGTGCACGATAAATATAACATTTTTAAATAATATTCAATATCATCTGTTATAAAAATCAGCACTTCGAAGAAGGCATAGCGCGTTTCTTACACATAAGAATTATTCACGTAATTATTGTACACAATTTAGCATTGGTCAAATTATGTATAGATATATTTGACCAATGCTAAATTGTGCACATAATTACGTGTACAATTCTTATGTGTAAGAAACGCACTATGCCTCGAACAATATAGGTAAAAAATGCCCAAAATGATAGCTGCGTGATATATTTTTTATTGTATTTTTTATTGTTATAATTATCGTAAAATTAGTATGTAAGATTTAAGTAATTTAAATATTGCACCTCTCAAAATAGATGTATATGTCAACATTTTGAACTCAATCAGAATTATTAAATATTTCATTTATTCTCTAAAAGAATGTGTTAAGGTGTGTCTAATGCACAAATGGTCAGCTACGTAGCCTCAAATACCCATGTATTTGTGATTCGTAAATAACAATGTGTGGTATCACAGAGCTGACCAAAAACTAACAGTTTTGTAAAAACCACCCATATATTTTAATCTAGTTACCTTAGAGTAACAAGTATTTCTTCTGCTAATATCGACTGAGTGTGTAAATGGCACCAATTACGAGTGAAGGAAGGCTTAACTTTTGTAAAATAAACTAAAATATTTTTATGTTCATGTCCATAAACTTCAAAACTATTTTTCTATAATGATTTTAAATTGTTTAGTGTTTATTTGTTTCATGAATCTGGAATTTTCATATAATGTTTAATATAAAATCAACTAATAATGATAATGTTTAATTATTTTCATAAAATAATTAAATTGTAAATAAATAAATAGGTAATTTTTAAATTAAATTTTCAATATAAAATTCAATATTTAATTAATCAAAACGCAGTTTAGTAGGATTTATTTGAATCTAGTTAAATCGAGATGTCGTATCTAGACCCTACTATCTCCATACCGATCATTTAAGGAAAAAATGTTATAAATAAACAAATATTAGCATTTTGTTGCTTTTTATACGTTTAGGAATAAGTTCAAACCTTTATCTTTTCTTAAACTTGTACTTTTTTATCAAAATAAAAAAAATTTGGTCTTCAACGTTAATCGGACCAGCTGGGTAACTTCTGATCAGTTAGACAAAACGTAAAATAAAATTAAATTTCCCTTAAATGTATGTTTCTCATTCTCGTAATGTTGCTTTAGCAAAGTAAAAATGAGCATTTTTAAATGTTATATTACCTCAAGAAAATATACGGCAATCCTAACCTCTTTTCGCGCTTCCCCTATTTAAATACACACTGATCGAAATGACTCCATTTCACTAGATAATTTCAAAATTCATTTAAAAAATAATAAATATCACTAGGCAAATAAAAATTTTTGAATTTGAAAGTTTAAATAGTATATTTTTCTTGTCTACACTTAAAACATCCAATAATTAAATTAAATAATTGTAAAACTGATTTTGTGAATATCTTGATAGAAGTCTTATAAACGTTTGATTTTTAGCGTTGAAAGATACATTCTAAAGAATATAAAAATATTTTCACCATTCAATAAACTTAATATTTCTCATAATTAAGTGATTGGTTTGACCCCGTTCTCCCCTATCTCACTCAGAAAAAACCCTTATGCAGTATTCGAGAAGATAAAAAGAACAATAACCTAAAGAAAGTATAAGCACGTATAAGCCACCGTAGCTACTCCCTCTCACTCTCTCTCTCTCTCTCTCTCTCTTTCTCTTCACTCTCAAGCCCTTTAATCCCGTTGTTGGCCGCGTAACGGTGCGCGGGAACGATTCGTCATTGTCATAACGTCTCTCTCTCTCTCTCTCTCTCTCCCCTCTCTCTCTCTCCCTCTCTCTCTCTCTCTCTCTCTCTCTCTCTCTCGCGTGGAAATTCCGGCAGACCGTTCGGTCGTTAATAACATTGGAATGCGAATTTCGGCCACTTGAATTATATATCATCCAAACCGATGGATTCGCTCGGCGCGCGCTGTTTCTTCGGTGCTGCGGCGAATAAGGGCGCGGCGCTCGGGCTTCGCAGCGAGCGATGGGTCTGCCTTCTGCGGGTTTTGCGGCCGGCGGCCGGCGTCCCTACACCGGAAGATCCGGAATTCGCGCGCTCGCGCAAACTCGCGCCGGTGTTCGATTATGCGCGTAGAACGTGGGGATGTCGTAATTTAAACCGAACTCGAGAACGAATTCGCCGATGTTTATTCGTTCGACTAGATTATGGGAGTTTGGCCGATAGTCGAGTGGTCGCTTTGGAGCGGTTTAGAGTTGTTTGATAATCGCTTGTGAATTGGGTTTTTCTGCATCGTTAGATGGATTAATTAATAATAAGCATAGATTGAGAAAATGATAAGGGTTACTAGCAGAGATTAGGACTGATTACTAAACATAGCTGGTAAATGAAAATCATATGAAATGCAGAACTGAGTTCGATGACTAAAAATGATAAATAGCATTAAATTACTTTATTTATGACATATATATTGAATGTTTTTAGGACACATACAGTGTAACTATACGAGTGCATACAAATCTTTGCTCCTATAATTTTTCTTTGAGAATTTATTGAAAAATGGAAATATTCAGGACTATGGCATCTACAATGCATTGCCCAACTGTTGTCTTGTAATAAATACGTAGACATTAGTTATTTTTTTCTGGGTAAATGTTTGTCAAAGACGTAGTAACTTGCAGGAGAAAACTTATGGAAGTGATGAAATAGTATGAACACTGCATAACTATTAGACTATCATAATAAAACTTGTATATCAAAGCATATACATAATTTCCCATGCTTTAAAATGCAAACGATTATTGTATTAAGATGCGTAAAGTACTCCATATATTATTTCTAATTATCTAATTTGAACAAATTCAATTTGATTTCTCGATTCATACCGGATTTAATTCATAACTAATATACTTAATTCACAAATTAAATTTGATTTCTTGATTTCCATCAAATATAATTTAATTAAATAATGCAATTTTGCATTACTTGATATTTAAATTACAAATCAAAGTTAATTTCTTGATTTGGGTTGGATTTAATTCATAATTAAAAAGTGTCGCTGTCGTATATCGAAGCTCCTTACAAAGACTAGCGCATTTTAGATTTATCGAAAAATACTAGTTTCTGTCAGGAACCTCCTACAAAAATTAACAATTTTTATAATCTCAAATAAAAACTATCTTTTTCTCAGACGATATAAGAAAGTGTTAGTATTTATAAGAAAATCTAAAAAGTGCTAGTTTTTTATAACAATGCTCTGTTTAAAGCTAGGTCATTTTGAGAAATCTGAAATATACTAGTCTTCGTAAACGTCATCGATATACCGCAATTTTTCAAAACAAGATTGTGAAGTAAAGTTCTAATTTTATAAAGTTGGTGGGGTCGCTGATTACGAATCTGCAGTCAGAATTCAAAAATTCAAAATGACAGATGTAAAATGGCGATCATTAGAAATTTAGTAAAAGAATAAACAAAATATTGTGTATTATATAGTTGTGGTTTCAAACATTGATTTTTGTAACTTTAAAGTAATTTTTAATAGATGATGGAAATAAGTAATCACTTATGCGCTCACTGTAAATTCAAATATGCACCGTACTTATCATACAACGGTATTGCACAAAAAAGCCAAAATGAGACATTTCAAACAGATCCACTCTCCCAGCATTCAATTACTCAAAAAGTTTTGATAAATTAAGACGGTCGCGTCGAGCTCCCAAGCAAACAACGCCGCTTATCGTCCCCTGCATCAACATCGTCGTAAAATTCGCCTGTACACAACAGCATAAGCCGCAAACGCCCATCCTCGCCGCTTGCCAATTTTATCAATCACTCTCCTCGGCGAATTCCGTTGTTTGACAAGCGACTGCTGCCAAGCATCACCACGAGTCCAAAACTCCGTTAGGCGCGCGCACTCGCGTGGTCCGATCCAGATTAAATCCTTAGTCCACATTAGGGAGTCCCTCGACGCTCCCATAACGCTCTCGCAACTCTTCTCTCGCGCTCTCGGGAGCCTCCTCCCGCGCAAACTTGGACGCTACAACGTTTACCGAATGTTTGAATTGGGAGAAGAAATTGGAAAAGTTTCCTCGTTCTCTTCCTGCTCCGGCAGGCTCGGGTCTTACGCTCGCTGCTGTTGCCGCCGCCGCTGCTCCCCGAGTGCGAGAAAAATAGAAAGATTATGGGTGAAAGAGATAAACGAAGGTAAGGGCTTAAGACGCCGAGCGTCGGTGCGCGCGAGAACGGAACAAGAAGGGGCGGCTCCCGCGGCTAAAAAATAAAAAGCGAAGATGGCGCGGCGCGCAAAAAGTTGTGAAAAACGGGAGGGGGAGCGGGAAAGACGAGGAGACGCGAAAAAGGAAGTAAAAACGCGCGGGTGATTGGCGCCACCTCTCGTCGGTGCTCCTGCGAGTGGGTGCGAATATCCCGCTCTGCCGCCTTCTCTTCCTCTCGTTTTTTTTTTCCTGTGCTTTTCTCCGTCGGCGTCGAGCAAGCGGCTCTCGCGAAATAATGCCGCAAAGCGCGCGGGAGGCATCAACAATATTTGCCGGGAATGCTCAGCGGTGCAGTGTTATATATTGTTGCCACTGCGGCTATACTGCGCGCTATGCAAATTTTTCGATACTCCCGGTAGCGGAGAGGATTGGAAGTTTGGGTTGGGTTGGAAAGGAGCGGGTATATAGCCAGGCGAACGGTAAGAATGTAATTGGAATATTGAGCAAAAATCAACAGGATTGATGAAGAAAGTTTTTTTCGGACAGCGATGGCGCGCTGGTTGTTTTTTTTTTCCCTTTTAATGAAGGAGGCTGCTAATTAAAAGTGGAGAAAAAATGTATGCTTGGCTGTTTCGAGTTGTATTTATGCTACGTTACGCAATTATTCTGACGTTTAAATAAACAAAAGATGGCCGCGTATCTACATTTTTTTCAAAAGTAAGTTTTTTGTACAATGTAATTAGATATGAAAAAGATATCAAAATTTTAATTACGGTTTGAGATAATTAGAGTCTTATTATTATCGAAAGAAATATAAAGAAAGGGGCTATCTACAGACACAAGTATTAAAAATTATAATCAGCTTTGATTACCATTTATATAATATCATCCTTACATTTTATTATTTATATATTCTAGATTATTACATTTTACTAGCTTTAGTTGGTACTCATATAAATAATATACAAGTTCAATATTGTCAGGCGCTTTTCTAAGAAAGCGCATAATTACTCCGCGTCTAGCTCTGGAATTATAATACCTAAATAGTTTCTTATATAATATACGAATAATTTCATAAATATCGATTTAGATAGGGTTTTAGAAATAGAAATTTAATATATTTATTAGCATTTTTCATAAATTTTTAATAATTTTTCATACAATTTAAAAAAAGTTTATCTATATAATTTTTTGGAAGATATTTATGGATGATGTACTCATTAAATGATATTATATATCTTTACGAAGAATGTAAACACTAAATGTATGAAAGTGGGATCCTAGATACCATACGAATATGTGCCTATAAATACATGTTAGTAGGGGTTTATGGAGCAAAAGTATATATATATATATATATATATATATATATATATATATATATATATATATATATATATCTGTCTCTTGTTAAAGTGATTCAAAAATATAAAACTCTTGGAACTAACGGGGATTACGGATGCATCAGAACAAAAAAGATATCGAAGGATTCTCATAGCGGGCTCGCTTCACTATCCCTTAACACTCTTGGGTATTTAGTTGGAGTATTTAATTATGTAAGTAAGAATATTAAATTGTTACTCCAAAAGTATTTAGCACCGAGACCAGTACTCTGAAGAAAGTGACCCTGAAGAAATTTTCTCTATAAATAATTATTGTGAGATCACGCAGAAATGAGCGTATACATGCCTAGGGTTCCGCGCGTAACACTATAGCATCAGTAAGGGGTTATGAGAGATAGAATTACTTGAGTTATTGTTGTAGAAATAAAACTCTATTTTTTGATATTTTTTTCATCTTTTTTTAAAGAAGCTGATAATTTTATTACTTTAATTTTACTTTAAGATACACAACAATACAGTTGTATATGTACATAATATTTAGTGAACATTTGATTGAATTATAGCATATAATTGTTGAGTTATAGAACGATAAAGAGTATCTTAATAAATCAGTAAAACAAATAAACAAATAAAAACCTTTAAAAATAATGTGTTATTTCAAATAAAGAATCAGTGAAAATCATGTAATCATGTTTAGACATAAAAAATCATAGGATTTCTAATTGAAATTATTTGTAACTTTCATAGATTTCGGGTATGCTATATTAATGCTGTAATAATGTGGCAGTACCAATATAACACAATTCGTTTATATGATTTGAAGTAGGTAAACGAATTCTACGTTATTTTATTAAAAATACATCAGGTAAGAAATCAAGTGAGAAAATGTTTTAAATTTTCAGACTTTTTTCGTCTCATTTAGTAGTTAAAGGCACCTGAATTTTTCTGTAGTTACCCTATTATTTACGTATCCGATTATCCTCATATTGTCATAAAACTATCGTCTAATTATTTGTATGTAATCATATGATTTAATACTTTATGATATATTTATTATAGTTAAAACTTTATGATATCGCTAACAATCATCTTACTCATATTATAAACAATGCATATACATGATTCCACGTACTAAATGATATTAATATTCATTTCATGCATTAAAAAAGATGTTAAGAAACAGATATAGTAAATATATAGTAAGATATAGTTAATTTCAACGTGTAATAAAATCACTTCCCGTTTATTTTTTAGATACTCGTACTTTCGGTTCACACTCGCGTAGGTTTTGGTTCATTATTATGTCACATATGATCAATTATTCCCCATCTTATGCTGTAAGCATAAACATTAACGAAAAAAAGAGATTCTCGTCAAATTTTACGTGAAACAGACATCCTATGTATTTTTACAATATTAACAATTAATAATTAATAACAAATAAAGATGTGTCTAATATATACTTATTCTGAATAAATTTCTATTTGATGAAGAGGGTTGCACAATTTTGACATTTAGAGAAATCTGATACATGTAAAAATAATAATTCTATGAATTACAAAAAAATATTGTCACAATTATTAAACACTAAATGTTGCACAATATATTAACCAAGGCAATTAAAATCTATAAACAAAACTAGTGTCATCATAGAAGATTGAAATACACACTTTGTACAACCATCTGCATTGTACTGCAGCTCTCCTACAGCTTAATTCCCCAATTTAAGCTTGAAAATGGTACCCACGATTCCGCAGAGAGTGCAAAGCACTTTATTATCTCGTGCATATAAATATTCCAAGAACCATTACTCATTCAGACTCGTCTCGGCTTGTCTCATGCCGTATGTATCGCCATCATCGCCTTGAAAATTTCATTCGCGCCTCGACGATCCTGCAAACGCATTCTCCCTACACTCTCGCATTCGCGAAAAATGCGCGAATCCTTCCGCGAGCGGCAGAAAGAGATAGAAAAACGAAGATTTATTTAGTGCCATATAATACGCAGTACTCGGCTCGAGTCCCCGAACTGTGTCACAGAACTGAGGCGTGCGTCTTATATTATACTCTTCCTCCCCGAGAGAGACACATGACGGTTCTTAAATCGCTGATAAATGCGCGGACACGCGACGAATGCGCGCACACACGCGAGTGAAAAGAGGGGAAGGACGGGAACCCTCGCAGCCTCGGAATTTACGATGACATCGATCACGATTGCGCGCAACGTATGCCACTTCGACTTGGCCTCGGCGCCGTATATACCCCCCCTCTCGTGGCGATGTAATCTTTGCCGCATTATGCCGCCGCCCTTTCTTATCAATGAGGCGGCCGCCGAACTTTTCCGAATCGACTTATATCACTCGCGGCATCGATCCCGGCCCGGATATGCGATTCACCAATGCTCTCTCTCTCTCTCTCTCTCTCTCTTTTTCTCTGTATTTCTTTCTCTTTCGAGGCGGTTTTCCTGCGCTATATGTGTTATACGTTTCTGCGAGGAGCTTGTTTGAGAGCTGACGTATTCATCGAATCGTGTATTGGGTATATATACAGCTCAGCGATAAGAGATTTTTAGGTTGACTGTCGAGCTACTTTGGATTTTGAGCTTACTCGGTGTATTTTTTGACAGAACTTATTTCTGGCGGGTTGATTTATATTTTCGGGAAAAGGAAATGCTCAAATATACTATCTCTAACCTTACTTGTTTATTTCTATTGATGCCTTATGATTCATTTTTGGTGTTAAGAGAATGATTTTCTTAAAATTATTTGGAAACAAAATGCTATGCATTTTAAGAAATGTAAATGAATACTCAGATGTTATTGTTATTTATTTTAAATAAAATAACAAAAAATACAAAGCAATAGATTTGTTATTCTATTGACAAAATGTTATAACCACATATAATGGATTAAAATGAAAATAGGTCATTATATATAATTATGAGATATAATAGTCGGGCATACGTTTGTTAAACGTCGAGCTATTAAATCTGTCAGGTTTTGAAAAGTTAAAAAAATGTTTGATATTTTGGTCGAAAATGCATAAATATTTGAATAAATGCATTAAAATTTAAGGAAGCTAATAATTACCCATTCAGTTGTAACTATTTTCTGTATAATTTTTAATTTATTTATTCTGCTATATATAGATTTATATTCTAAGCAAAAATTAGAAAAGTTCGTGAAATTATAAATTTTAAAATATTAAATCTATTGCATAGTAATCTATTTTAAAGTTCAAATTTAAAATATAATCGTACAAATTAATTGAAATTGATACTATCAATCTCTCTAATGCTATTTAATAATATAATTTTTTCTGATTTAAATGGAATTTCACTATAAAAAGCAATGTACACAATAAAGTCGATAAACCGGAAAATTAATGTACTAAAAATTTAATCATAGAAGAGAATTTTTAATGATGAAATTAGAAGAATTCCGCTGGTTGCAAATAGCACGAAAAGAATTCCTCTTCCAAAAAACGTGCACAATAACAGTTTTTGCGGTAAGCACCTTAACTATGAGGAAGAAATATTTGCTGAACGTGATGCTGCGTCGTAAAAACTTCTTTCACCTTTCTTTTGGCAAATGAATTGAAGTCTTCAAACTTTTTTGCTAATTAAATTTGTATCTATGTTTCAACGTAAAACTTAACTGATAAATTTATTACAATTGCTTCAGCACCATATTTCTTATTAAATACAACATCCTTTCTTCTGCTATTTATATAAATAGCATTAAGTATTACGTACTTGATATAATAAATAATTGTATAAACTTGTTATAAATAAACAATTATTTCCAATAACGGCCAATCATCACGTAACTCAAAACCCGTCACACAAATTTTCCTCGAATCTCAAAAATCTACTTTTAGCGCGTCGAATGCAACCCGCCAGGCGATTCACCCCCCGGAAAAAAATATCCCGAGCGAATTGTCTCGGCGCATCTGGTGCGCACAGAATCTCGCGTTCGTATCTCATCACGGAAACGCAGACGCGCGTCGTAGGAATTGAGAAAGAGTAGAGCGAGAAGAAACAGCAAAAAGAAGAGTCGAAAGGAAAATTAATTAAAGGCTCGAACCCCCGCGTCTGCACATAAAAGACTCAAGGCGCCTATCTTTCTCTCTCTCTCTCCCTCTCTCTCTCACTCTCACTTTCTCTCTTCCTCTCTCTATCTCTCGACCGACTAGGCGCTGGCACATTCGACCTACTGCTTTTGAAATTCAATTGGCGGCTACGACCGCGTGTCGTCGTTGAAAAATATAACCGACTACCGAGCGAGAGAGAGAAAGAGAAGCAGAAACCTCGCAGCAAGATTTACATAAAGACACGGAGAGAGAGCTTCCGCTTTGCTGACCCCCAATGGCGGAATCGCGAAAGAAAGCGATAATTTAACGAGAGCGACACGCGAGCGAAAATAAGAACAAGAAAGGTGCCTAAAAAGGAAGACTCGGGGTCTAGTCAAAATAGAGGCGCGCGCGTATCTATATGCATAGACATTGTATAGCAGCCTGCGAAGGTATTCGCTCGTGCGTGTAAAGAATTGCGTGGATTTTAATTAAACGCATTGCTCGAGCACTGTCGAGGGGATACGAATTATGTTCTATGTGGTGTTATAGCGTAGGAGAATTTGTAAGTATGAGTGTGTTTGAAGATTATTAGAAGATGAGTCTAGTTTTGTAGATTATTTTTTAATGGAAATATTTTCAGAACTCGAAGTGACAGAGGAGGATACGACATTGAATTGCAATAGGAAAACATCATTTAATTAATAAGCTTCGGCACAGAATAAAATTAATTATTCGCTGTGCATTTTACTATTGTATGTGTTATTCAATTAACGTACATCACAACGTTATGAGGCAAAAAATGTACAAAATGAAGTTTAACTCAAAGCGAAGATTCAGCTTATATTAAATTTAAAATGACGATTAGCCTTTAGCGTTCTTCGAATTTTGTTAAGGAAAAAAATTTTAATTGTAAAATTAATAAACGTTTGTAAGTCGAAATATTTATTATGTGAAATTTCATGAATTTCATTTATATATTTCTTATCGTTTTTATTTCTACGAAGTTTATGTAGAAGTGGAAGTTAATAAATTTCATTATTTGAAAAGAAATAATGAATAATTTTTCAACTTAAAAATTTCCCAAAAAAATTCTTTTATTTATCAAATATGTAATTTTATTTTCTTATTTAAATTAATAAAATAATATAGATTGAAACTTTTTTTATCTCGATAATTTTAAGGTATATAGTGTGTCCTAAAGGTATGGAAGGTTTCCATGCTTCTTGATACCATTCCATTTCCATACCTTTGGGACATACTATATCTTTAGCTTACATCATTGGAATAGTTATTTTAGTAAGCTCCGTTATCAGTAGTGGATACAATAATTCCTCATGTATGCAATGGTCAGTTTCGATATTAACCCAGCGTTTAGAGGTTCAATAAATATTCGAACACTTATTTCATAATCATTAGTTATAAATATTTCGTATTTGTTAGATATTTCACTTAGGGTTTTCTATTAAAATATATATGTGATAATGTTTTACGCTATCAATTTATTTAATACAAATTACACCTATAAAAATATAAAAGTATAATGTTAATTATTATTCAACTCAACGAATGGTAAAAATATGATACAGAATTTTTTTATAATACAGTTAAATTAAGCGTTATTTTCTGTATTATTAAGCATACTCGTTATCTACCAAGCAATTTCAAAATGGAACGCGAAATTAAGTTGAGCTAAAGTACACTGTTTGTTAAATAAGCTAGAAAAATGAAATGAAATATTTTCACTGCATTCGGCTACAACTGTTTCTCTGAATTAATGTTATTTCATCTCGCTATAAAGTAAAGAGCTTACGAAATGTAATTCCAGTTGAAATATGAGATCAAAGTTTTTATATTCTGAAAGTAAAAATCATATTGCCTGTAGTTTAAAAGAAGTACAACTCATGTACTTTGTACATTTTGTACGTTCGCATCTTGTATTCTTCATAAACCGCAATTCATATTATAGTCGTAGATTCAAAAACTGATATTTCTTGAACAAATTGTATTTTATCAGATATTTTTTATGTATAGGTGATTTTCACAAAACTGCCATATTTAGGTCGGTGCCGTGGAATCATACTTCTTTATTTATAGACGTGTGCATATACATTAAAGAGTGCATATTATAAAAAGACAGATTTATGGAATGATGCACATGGATCTTTGATGCCATGGTACTGACTTTTGCATGGAACACATTTTAAGTAACGCGTTGAGAGATTTAATCATACTTAATAATCTTATTAGGTAGAAAATGATCATCTAAACACATATTTTTAGAACCGCAATCTTTAAATTACCTAAATCTTTCACAACAGTAGTTACGTATCAAACTTACTGTAATTTTACAACAAAAAGTTGCCACGGTACTGACATTTTGAGTACATATATTTGGCATGTATATTTTACAAAGGGTGTTATTTTTTATATCTAATATGCTAAGACATGCTGTAAAAATATCATATTTCTCGTATACAATCGCGAGCTTTCAATTATTTTACTTCGTTATATTATCTATAAGAGGATACATTATAAACATATTATATGGATACAACAAATGTGATGAAATACATCGGTGAAAATCACCGATATTATAACTTTTTTTTATATTATATACAACTATTTGATACAATTTCTTTTCACTTGATTATTTATTACGTTTTTATGATCTGTCAATTATTTGTATCAATTATTTTTATTTTTACACAATTATTTAATACAATTTCTTTTCACTTGATTATTTATTGTACTTCTACGATCTATCAATCATCGTATTCAGCCCTTCCAACGAAATAATTACCAAATTCACCTCACTATTCAATAACATTAATGAAATATAGCACAAGCCTTTCTAATCATTAAAATTTCTCATTAAGGGACACATCATTCCAGACCTAAGTGGAATTCGAAGTAAAATTTGAAGCACCTTTAAAACGCTGGATATAAATGAATCACCTCCCCCCCCCCCCCCCTCCCGCGCACGCGCACTAGTCTATATATATATGTATACATATACCCCGGTAGCGGAAAATCCCGCGTACCTCTTCTCGCTCTATATCATAAAGTATAAAAGTTTTTATCTCGAGCGTATGAAATATCGATAGATATTCCACGCCACAAAGGAAGAACAAAAGCAGAAAGTGCGAGTATATATACGCCGTGTAAAACCAAATCCAGATGAGGAGTAACGGGCGACGATAGAGGAGAAAAAAGAAGAAAAAGAAGAGGATAGAAAGATCCGAGACTCCGCGTTGCAGGGACCCCACGTCGTTAGGGGAGGACGCGACGCGCGCGAAATGAAGTAGGCGCGGAGTTTAACGAACTCTCGCGCTTTAACCTCGTTCCAATCAGCGCGGAAGAGATCCGGCTTCGAGACCCCGAAAACGCCGCCGCCGCCGTTAACGACTCATTCTCCGAGTCGTGGTCGTCATGGAGGCGCGTGGAATTCCACGGATCTGACTTTTGCCGTTTGTCCACGGGACTCGTTCGACAAATCGACGCGGTTTAACCTCTCCGCTGCCGGGAACATCCGAATCCATTCGTACAAAGGGTGGATGCTTTGGGAAGCACGACATCGCTGTTCTCGTAGTTCGCTCTTTCTCTGTTTCTCGTCTTCTCGCTTGATTTTTTTTATACCGTAAGCGAATGGATACCTGCACCACTTGAAAGACAAAATTGTTGGGCGTTCGATTAGCTTATGATGCGGTATACTGGAAAAGACCAGCTGATTGATTTTCTGGAAATATTTCTCAATATCTGTAGTCAATAAAATGCTGGAAATATTAGTTTTAAATATAGGTCTATGCTATAACGAATAATAAATAATATAAGCGTATGATTTCCACACGCCATCCCACTTGATTTGGCCTAATCAAAGAATCAAAGGAATTATCGGTTCCACACCAGCTTGTGGTGAATAATACAGTTCATTATTTTTAAGATTATTCTCAACAGAGGTATGTCTAACAGGCCTAATCCACTATACAAGTAACTAAGTTTTTTGTAAAATTATAATATAAAGTGTAAATTTGAAAAATAACGAAAAATTCTTAAAAATGAGTCAAAATAACATATTTAAGGGAAGATATAGAGAAAGCCTAGATTCTTTCACGTAAAATAACGTCGACCAATATAAACTAACATATGATATAAGCTACGTGAAATAGCTCATAAATAACGTAAAAATAACGAAAAATTTTGAAAAAGAGGCGAAAAGAACGTAGGAAAAGCGAGATATGGAGAAAGCTTCAATTCCTTTACGTGAAATAACGTAGACCAACGTAAACTAACGTAACCTGCGTAATATTGCTCATAAATAACGTAAAAGAATGAAAAATTCTGAAAAAGAGGCTAAAATAGCGTAGAAAAAAAGAGAGATATGAAGAAGGACCTCGATTCTTGAATCGATGGCGACGGCAGCGGCGGCGAAATATTTTTATAATATAGAGAGAGTAATAATTAAATAGTCTATTTAAAGGTCTGGAAGAATGCATTTCACTTCCATCATTCTGATTAAGGGGGCAGATACACCTTTAAATTAATTGATAATTCATTTTAAAGTAAAAATAAGTAACTCATCATATATTACCTTTTTTTCGGTAAATTTAAATATTTTATCAAAATGTAACGGAAAAAAATTAAAAAAATCTTTTTCATGGTTCTTAGGTCTTTTTGATTGGTCATAATGAAATCTTCTATATGTTTTGGGCTACAGCAAGGTTTTAAGAGCTAAGATGAACAAATTGGCGTTTTCAAGGTTATATTATGTTCAAAATACATGGAATTATAATATGAATGTGTGAATTTGTGTATAAAAGTTATTGACCAAAGTTATACCATAGTCATAATTATTGTACTATAGTCATAAGTATAGTAGATATTATTGATCATAATCTTTTTAATCCAGAAATGTTCTAATTTTTAAAAATTTTTATATACAAATTCCCACATTCATTTCATAACTATGTTTATTTGGAACGTAATAAAACCTTGAAAACGCCAATTCGATCATGATGACTTTCAAAATCTCATGCTAGCCCAAAGAATCTAAGGACCTAAGGACAATAAAATTTTGTTTTAATTTTTTCCGTTATATTTTGATACAATATTGAAATAATGAGTGATTCATTTTTACCTTACAATACATTAACAATTCATTTAAAATCTAAAGCTGAATCAGTCTCCTTAATTAATAATAACAAATTTTAACTAATAATGTTAAATTAAGTTACCTAGTTCAATAAAATTCCAATTTCCGTTCTAGTCATATAATATGTATTAAAAAAGAGAATTTTAAAACGCTTTCATCTAATTTTAATACAATAATAAATTATGCTTTTTTAATAATAGCATGTAAGACAGCGATTTCTATTTAATTTCTTTAAAATCTTAAAAACAAAAAGTAGCACCATAATAATTAAATTCATGTACTACGATGGCATGATTAAAATTCAGTGTCTATTAAATATAATTTATTGAAAAACTTAGCAGAGTTCTTAACGCAATAAAAAGTTGGAGCACAATTGCGTTTTTCAACATTCAAATCCTTTGAGAATATAGGACTAATTTACCGAGAGGCCGAATTTCGTACAACGGTGAATTCGAACTTTGGCTCATTATTGAGAAGAAATACTTGGTCATAAGTTCGTTCGTAACCGATTGGCCTACGAAACTAACTTCAAGTTTAGAACTATAAATTTATAGCCTTTTCGAAAGCTATTCATTTATAGAGGTCTAATTGTTCGATGATCCATGGGACGTTAATTATTGTTTAACTCCGCAACCAGAAGTAACGATAAATATCATACATTCTTCCATTCTAAAAATATTTTATTTTAGTAGTAATAGAACTCTCTTGATGATGTTATTGAATACGTGAATTATTTTCTAATTTACATTGCACTAGTTTTACTTCTACGACACTGGAATTCCTGGTATCATATGACTATTTTTAAAATAATATCTATTACACCATTCTGGACCCGACTTTGAATATAAATCATTATTATAAAATCTTCAGATTATTTCTTAAACTATCAATCTTATTTTTACGAATCATTATTCGGGGGTCCAAGCAATGCAGTCCTCACCTGGTTGTTTTATTTGAAGTAGCTGAAAGTTATAAGTAAACAGAGGTTTCATAACCTCAAATAAACATTATTAGAAAACTATTTCAAAGAATAAGATTTGAGTAGGTTAAAATAGTTTTTATATTAAACAATAAAGCTTAGATAAATAAACAAAATATATAGTGTTGAAGAGACGAGCAAGTTTAAAACTATATTTTATTTTTCTAAAATACCAACACAATTCCTACCTTTTTCTTTTATTATTTTTTCTTTGTAATCGATAAATATTTTTAAATAAACGCCATTCTATGTTTTATGCATTCATTAAAAATTCTAGTCTTCTTATTATATCTAGCGTTTCAATTATTTCATTTGCTTACCTCATAACTCTCTAAATGACTAATATCAAAGTTCTAATATTAACGTTCACTGAATATACTTTTGTGGAGCTAATTTTTAATGAGTCGTTCTGAAAAAGTTCAAAGTACTAAACTTATATCGAAATTGGAAATATTGTTAAAAATTCGGTCCGTAAACGTTCATTCGGTGCACGTTAATATTAAAATGTTAATTTTGATAGTTCGAAGAATTGTGACATAACGAACGTCACGGATTTTTATGAAACTTGGATGACCATTTTCTTGTACCTAAAAATAAAACTCAATACCCGTGGTTTTATTCGTGGATTTTGACGGTAAATAAAGCATACTATATCAACGATGATAGTATATCTGTACATCTTATTTTTAACATTAGATACAAAAACGGGTACTTTGCTTATATGTTCGAAAAATCGATCTCCAAAGTTTCATAAAAATCCGTGAATCGAAATCCGTGGTCTCCCATTATAAATCAGATAATTAATCTGAAATTATTTCGAAATACTCAATAAAATATCACATTTCATCTACAACATTCTTTGTCTGCTAATAGTCTCAAAGAAACAATTCTAGCGAGGCTCTAAATATAATCACTTGATTATTCAAGATTTAACTCAGTCTGTGTACAAGTGTCTACAATTAGGATGTTGCATAAAAATAGAAAGTTGATTTTTCGCATGAAATAAGTAGAATAGCGAAAAATAATTAGATCGTATTTTTTCTTTTGCTATAAAAATGAAAATTTTGAAAGTTTCAGACGTTTAAAGTTTCATAATTTTCAATATATAGATATACTCTAATACTACGTGACGTCATAAAAGTATACAATCGTGACGTCACGCAAATTTCAAATGGCTGTAACTACTTCAATTTTCGTTAAATTGAAAAACTATAAAATACGACCTAATTATTTTAGCATAAGCTATTTGAATATGAAATAAAAAAAAATCATGCAACAACCGAATTGAATCCCTTCCGTTATCAAACATAATTCTTTCCTCAGATTCGATCATCCAACCCAAATTTTCCGTTTCGTTCGACTCTCGCACCAAAACTCCAAGCCAGTAAACAAAATGACGCGCGCGCAATCCCGAACGACCGCTCGCGTTGTTCCGGCCAATCGCACCCGCGCCCACCGCGTCATTTAAGTAAACAGCTCGAAAACAATGTTCGGTCGCGAAAGCTCATTGACTTTATTATGCGCGGCTCTCCTCGGCGTCCGCTTCGAGGACGCGAATCGCGCGCCCAATCGATCCCGTCAATTTCGCTAATCGTCGAGCAGCGCGCATCCCGAAACGCAGAAAGCACATCGCGCCCGCCGTGCTGGCCATCCGATCCACGCGCAGTTCGCCGGTAAATTTTCGCGGCACTGCGCCCATAACACAACTCGCGCTCATCTCATTTCCCTAATGCTACTCGTGTTCTCGCGAGCTAAATCTATCGCTGACAGGGCGAAACCGATTTCACGCGAAGTTAGGGGTGGGGGCAGGAGGGGTGAGGGTATCACCGCAGAGTATCGGCCAGATATAGAGTCTCCGGGCGCGCGGGAGCTGAAAGGGCCCGGATCAGCGTGTAATTAGGATTTAATGCCCCGCCGGATGATTTGCCGGTATTTGCGCTTGCTATGGGCCGGGGAGATTCGAGCCGTGTGCTCTCGCTCGGAAACTCTCTCTTATTCGCGAATATTGCGCTAGTCAGATAAGATATATATATATATATATATATATATATATATATATATTCCCTTGGACGCGCGCAGCTGCGTGGCATAGGTTTGCGGGATTTGTGGGGGGGTTTGGTGGAGAAAAGTGTAGAGCAAGGGGGAGATGAATTTGATTGTTGGGTCAGTGCAGTCGTGTGGGAAGGATATTCGATTATACGAAGGACGATGTCGATGGATTATAGCGTGTCATTGAACTTTCTTTGCGGTGGCACGTCGTTGCTTTCACAAGTAAATTGTGGTTCATTTTATTGGAATTTTTTGTTCATCGAGAGATTGTGAGTACGGGGTAAACGATTGTGAGATGTATATATATATATATATAAAACACATCCTAAAGTAAATTTTCTGTGAGATAATTTTATTCTACAAATAATACTTGTTGATAGTTATGCAAGTTTTGTTAAATAGCGATCAATATCTATTTTCAAACTAAAAGCTCAGCTATAGTGTATGTTCGCGTACGAATTAGATATCTCATTCATACTCTATATATATATATATATATATATATATATATATATATATATATATATATATATATATATATATATATATATATATATATATATACTGTGGTTATTTTGAATATTCAATATACAATCAGGGCTCGTGTTACAAATCACGCGATTTATAAGCACTGCGGTGCTCCCGCCGGACGATGTCAGACACGGGAGACACGTGAAATACTTACACTTGCCTTAGCTTATTATCAGCAAGGAATATGCGGAGAAAAGAAAAGGGTGAACACACACAGCTGCTCTTAAACTCCGTATATTAAATTATTTACACTATGTACAGTGTAAATGTCCGGAAAGACGCCAGAGCTCCTTTGTTGGTATGGTCGCCCGCTGCTGGTTCGGCGGAACGACAGGAGGCGCCACAGATTTAAGAGAGTGTCGCTTTGCTCCGATTTTCTCGCGCGTCAGTCATAGTCCGGTCAAATAAGAGCTAAAATCGACTCTGCGGTTAGAGTGGCGGTATTTTTTATACGTGTAACTTTCGACCCTCACAAGCCCTTGGGTAAAATTACAAATTCGATTTTTAATGTGGTTAACGAGAAATCAGTTAAACAATATTTGTCACCTTTAAGCTTGTTCAAGCCTTGTCCTCGCATTTAGGGTAAAGGACTGGGTAAACTGGAGTACGCGACGCGAACGTGCAAAAACTGGCATTGTAGACCTTTAATATTTAACAGTTAGTAATAGTTTGAACCACGAAAATTGTAATCATTAACCTCCAATATTTTAGCTAGATTTTTTTCAATACAAAAGACAATATTTAACTGTTAAGAACCAATGTTGTACTATGGCTAATTTCGGGCGTTTGCGTCGCGTTCGTGTTGCGTACTCCAGTATATCCAGACCTTAAGCAAGCGGTGTAGATGCCACGCTCAAGCGAGCAGCAGCGCTATAGTTTGTGCTTCGAACTCGCTCTTGCTTCCGAACAAACTATAGCGTTGATGCGCGCGCAGCGCTGAGTCTTCACCGCCTTCTTACCCACAATGCGCGGACAAGGCTTGTACAGGCTTAAAAGCGACAAATATTTTTTAACTGATATCTCGTTAACCACGTTGAAATCCGATTCTGTAATTTTACACAAAGGTTTGTGAAGGTCGAAAGATACATATATCAAAAATGCCGCCACTTTAACCGCAGATTCGATTTCTGCTCTTATTTGACTGGACTATCAGTCGTTCCACAGATCGTCACCTAGCAACATCGCTACACACCCACTTCGGGATTGTTTAAATCTGCAGAAACTGATTATTTTATTGTCAAACAAAACTTGAATTTTACGTATTTATTACTCCTGATTCGAGGCAATATACAGTATATAATTTAGCTTAAAGCCTGACTGCTGTTATGCGAGTAGAAATAAATGGAAAATCATAATGAAAATAATTTTCTATTTGTAAATTTGAGTTTATCTTTTATGTAATTAAATATAATTATTATTATATGTATAATTATGTTTGTATAATATTTTATGTCTTAAGTAAATAATTATAAAATGCCTGGTGGAATATAATCGAGAACTATGTAGATCGATCTATCTAGTTTACCATGGGAAATAATTGAAGGCCCCGATAAAACTAGATGATTTTCTACCAGGGTATTGTATGTACTTGCATATATATTTAAATACTATATAAGATACTGATACTTCAGGGATACCGGTAACACTTTCTTCTCAATTTGTCAGTATTATTGGCACTTTCCTAAGTGTAAGGCTACATTTAGAAAACATTTAAAATTAAATAGAAATGATGTACCTAAAGTCAAATGATCAGAAGAAAAGATACCAGTTTTTAATTTGGAGTAGTAAAAAAATCCTGCGAGATTAAACTACAAAAACTAGAGTATATTTGTAGATACTAAAATGATACTAATTTTCGAAATCCTCATCAAAATCTGTTTCCTGCAGGGTGGTAACTCTCTTTGTAAGACGAAGAACACTAATAAAGTACAAAAAGTGAAATTAATAACTCTGCAACTCGGCGCATCTCAAGCTAACAATAGAGAGGCGAGATCGCAGGGCTGACAAATCTAAATATTGAATAATAAGAAGATGGAATATGCATAGTTAACTACGTTGTACAAAGGTTCTAATAGTTGATGCATATATCTGAAACATCTGCAAAAGACCCACAGCATGTCATCTATGTGCGTTGACTAAGCCCGCGAATTTTCCACCAAATGAACGCGTGGTTCTCTTCTCCGAAAACGCGACCGCCACGCCCAGCAGTTCACCTGATAGGAATCTCGCGAAGGAATGCGTAACGCAGCTAACGAAGTTATCGAACATTCTTGTGCTCAACTATTCTCGATATTTGAGCTTCGCTTTGCATCGGTCTATGAATGTCTACTGACTAACACAGCTAATTTTGTTTGCGTCATAAGATATAGATTGTGTACATAATATTAATCAAATAGTCTTAATAAATTACTCTTTACTATGTATCTTTCAAGAATCAGATGAAGATTTAATTATAATTCAGCAAATAATGTAAGGAAGAGATGTTAATTTTGTACAAGTAGTACAAGTAGGAGTAGTGTCAGCCATACCGCCGCGAACACTCTGATCTATAATAATCGCTTTGTACGTCTCTTTAAAGATAATACCTACATCATATAACTTATATTGAAGGTTAGTAAATAACTATGAACTGAAATAACAGAAATTTTTTAATGTTGCCGATTATACTCGTACTTACAAAATGAGTGTAAGAGAGGTGGGTCATGACTTTTTATGAAATATATAAGAATCGTTTACTAGTACCTAGAAATAAAGCTTAGCACCTGGAGTATATTTGTATAGGCCTTGTATAACGAGATATAGCTAAAAACATTAACATTGCTAATATACTTAATGTTAAAATATCGTATTTATAGATATAGAGCTAATGCTAATATTTTTAGCTATATTTCATCATATAGGGCCTGTTTAAACGAACTGCAGATGCTGGGCTTCATTTCTAGGTGCTAGAAAATGATTCTTATATGATTCATAAAAAATAATGATCCACATTTCGCACTCACTCCTTATAAGTAATTTCAATGAGTAATTTCAATATAATACGATGACTTATAATATTATATAATTATAAGGTTTAACAAAATGCTGTGATAGTAAAGAAAAATGTCGAAGATACGTGTTAGAAACACGAATTACACACACACATATATATATATATATATATATATATATATATATATATATATATATATATATATATATATATATATATATATATATATATATAAATAATTCATTAGTTACATACCGGTTAAATTACGTAATTTCTGCGATATCTGTTTAGAACATATTAGGTACACTCACCATTTATATACACACACACACGCACATATGCACGCACAGACACACACATAATTCATAAAAATGTGATTATTTATTTATCTATATATTTTATAAAAAAAGCAAACAAATTTTAAATTAATTTGTAAAATTTCAAATTTAAACGATATACTTATTCGATATTAAAATTCAGGTTTGAGGAAGCTAAGTGCCAACGAATTGGCAACGGTCTTTTTTATTTATAAAAATTGTATTAATGATTTAAACAAATTTTCTATGTATGTAGTTGTAAATTAGAAGCTCTGACGAAAATATCTTTCTTTGGTTTGCTTAAATCCATTAAGTTTTACGAAAGATACACCTTTGAAATGGCACTAACACGTGGCTTCAGAGTGATCCTGATTTTTGTTAATGCGAGTTTTTTTACGTTTGCGCTCTATAAGGTTAACTTAAATTATAAATTAAATTTTCCATAAATAATTTTAAACTGACTATTTTAAGAGTATTGAATAATACTGGATATCAATTAAGGAAAGTAGAAAAAAGGGGAAGTGTGAAAGAGAAAGAGAGAGGGGGAGGGAGAGAAAGAGAGCGAATTGACATATGTCTTGACGAATATGCACTTGTCCAAGCTTTATTGATCGAGTTAGGGTCATTTATCATTGTCGGAGTAAGCCGACACACCAGTTGTCCAACCGATCGATTTTCCGATGACTGTGATAAGCTTGCGAATCTAAATTCATCTGCTTGCTTGATTTATAGATTATTCTTATTTTCTTCTATTTCAAGTACTAAACTATTAAATTTAAAATTATTTTAGCAGTAGACTGGTAAAATTCAAACTATAATTATAACGTCTCCGCAAGCTTTATATTAATGAGCTTCTTAATTAGTTAAATAATTTGATTGAGAATATTCTAATATTGAAAATTAAACTCCACTTAATTAATGGATTAAAAATACATGTATCAGTTCGATTCACCTTAATTAACAATATTATCAATTTTAAGAACTTGATTTTATATAATAGAACAACCCTCCTCATTATATCATCAAATATAATTGAATACCGTAAACGACAAAGATGAGATTTCAGATAAAATAATATTTATTAAATTATTATAGAATCTAACCTATCGCATTATTGTAAAATATAGACAGCGACGCGAAGAATTATTCTTCATGAAATAAATATTTTCAACATTTGCTTGAAGAACTAAGTACAAAACTACGATAGATCCTTTATATCGAACATTTTTTTATTACCAGTACACGTGATTAATATTATTAATACTGTTTTTGCAATAATAAATTTTTCATTGCACTTCCCAATTGTTGCTGACAAGGAGAGTGCACATCCTCTGGGAAACGCAATTCGCTCAGACTTTGGGAGGTGCGTTCTCGTACCCATTAATGAAGCCTAGTACCCATAATTCATTCTAATGGGCCCTTGGTGTCAAGATATGAGATAGTTTACTCTAAATATTCATTATTTTATTGTAAAATGGTAACTTTTCTATTATCCATAACTGTACAAATTTTTATTATGGATAAATGACTCAAAATGTAATAAAAAATAGGCAAAAAGACACTTAATGTAAGCTGTGTTACGTATAAAAATATTAATCTGATCAAAAGTTATTTACAATTTACGGTAACCAAAATTGCATGAATATTCAAAGAAATTCAACTCTTTTAAATTCGTTGATTTTCCATGTATTTTCAGTCACCACCTTCAATTGTTTCCCACTCTTCAAATCAATAAAGTGGTCACATTAAGTCGGAAATAAAGTTCTATATGCAACACGGGAATAAAGTTGACTTTATTCCAGGGGTTTGGAGTTATTGATCCCTCCGGGAGGGAGTGATTCTAAAACTCCGAGAATGTCTCCACTCCGGGAGGGAGTCACTCTTGATCTCTGAGAATAACTGCTCCGGGAATTCTTTTCATGGGTCAATCAAAATCACTCTTTAAAGGAGTGCTCTATTCTTCTCGGAGATAGTCTCAAAAACTCCAGAGCGGAGTGCTCCATCTCGGAGTTATTATCAAAAACTCCGGAGTGGAGCGCTTCGCCTCGGAGTTATTCTTAAAAACTCCGGAGCGGAGCGCTCCGTCTCGAATTTATAATGTACTATTGTACTATTGAGCTGTTTAGCTAACATTACTTTAACCAAAAAGTATTTAGGCACCCCTAAATATGGTGTACCATCTGGATGATACTACGTTTAGGGGGACGTAAACATTCTAGTAGCCTAATTTGAGTAAAATAGGACATACACATATTTTTAATTTTCTAATCTATCAGGCTCATGTTTGCGCCGTATCGAAAAACGGCACATTTAGATCCACTCTATAGACATAAGAAAAACGCGTAATCAAGATATGTGTTATAAAAAATATGGTGTCCACCACGGACGAGTGGCCACTTTTGACCTCGTGTGTTTGCATTACACGACTTCGGCTCGCAATACACTCGATCAAAAAAAATCCACTTTTCGCCCGTAGTATATACTATTATAACAATCTTTAATTAAATGGTGCAATATTTAGTGTCTTTCTGGTGGTTTACTAGTAAAAAAAATCGAAAAAATTTTAGTGTATAAACAATTATTTTAATTAACCCTTCACTCATTCATTTTAAGTATAAGTTTTTTTTTCAGGAAGTTTATAATAGTCTATTAATTAGGTTTAGAAGACAAATAGTATTATACTATTCAAATGTATTTACAACCTAATATTTTATAAGAATATTATATTAGTAATGAATAATATCATGCTATTTTAGTAAGTTTATAAAATTAAGAATAAAATGTTCATTTCACGTCGAAAATTAATTTTTACTAAAAATAATTAGTGACATTTTGTCCGCATACTGTTATTACATTTATTTTAAATTGATGATCGAACAACAACAACACTATAGATTACACTCGTATCATATAAATAATTTTGAATATTTCCACTTAACGTGGTAGTTCTAATCTATTGTTAGAGATAAACGAGATATTACGGTATACTTCAGAAATACTAACATCACTTACAACGCTATCCATATCTATTTATATAAAAACTATCCAAATAGTCCCGAAAATATTCAATCTGCCCCTACCCCGCTTCGCACTTCCTCCCAATTGAAAAATGTCTTTGCGCTTGATTTCTCGCCTTTACACATCGTTCGTTTGCAATGTTTTGCAGAGTGCGCGGCGAAAAGTGGCAGCGGGGGCTCGGTGGTGGAGCACCATCCGTCGTCCTACTGGGATCAGTCCTTCAGCCCTCCGTACTTCGACAACACGACGAGGCGCGACACCACCACGACCGTCGGCCAGTCAGCCTACCTGCACTGCAAGGTCCGCAATCTCGGCGATCGCGCGGTAAGTTTTCCTGCACACTCAGGCTCAAGCTGCTGCTACTGCTGCTGCAGCGGAGCCGGGGGTCGTTCTTTTTTATTGGCACACGTGATCGCGCCCTGTAATAGCAGCGTGCCCGGCAATATATATATATGTGTATGCAGGCGTGTGTGCGTGTGTGTGTGTGTGTAGCGTTGATCTCGCTCGTATGTACGAAATGCAAGGTATCACGTGAACATAGGCAATTTTTGTAAAATTGTGACCACTTTGTGTTATACCCGCGCTATTTCGAAAAGTTTAGGGAGCAGAGCGTTTATAAATAAAAAAATCTGATATAACGTCATTGAAATATTACAAGATTATCAAATTATTCTTTCGCTGTGTAAACATATGACCTGAATTATATCTATTGTATTTTGTCCCAGTCCTAGGTCTGCCTACTAATCAGTAAAGTAAATGTCCTCATGTCTACTTACTTAGTACCTATTTATACCTAATAATCATAAAAATAGTATATTACGCATCTAGGGAGGTAAAAAATTGGAGAGTCTTAGTACGTGTAAAATAAAATGGCAAACACGTGTTATGAGGTCGCCATTTTACCTCCCATGGCGCGTATACTATTTTTCCTCACACCAGCACCGAAAATACACATTTCTCTCCAGGCGCCCGGGAGGAAAAGTGGTACTTTCAGTGCAGGTGTGGGGAAAAAACATTTTCAATTGCTTGAGTATTTCTGTGAGTTTCGTGCTAGGACAGAAATAAATTTAATATTTTCAATAACCTAAGAAATAAGTGAGCAAAAATAGGGACGTGAGTAATATAGATAGACCTTGCCTTAGATGCCGAAAAATAAAAGTTTTAAAATTACATATATGCGTATAAATCTGTCTAGAATAGTACATTATGCAACACGGGGGTAACGTCGTAGAGTATTCCCGCTGACGGGTTTACTGACCGAGCAAAGTGAGTACAGTCATCACCCGAGGGATTAATCGACTTTACTCTCGTGTTGCATATACAACTTTATTCACGACTTAACTGTAGCCACTTCCTTGACTTGAAAAGTGGGACCCACTCACCCACTGTCCATACTAAACGAATTTTATATAAAAATTAAATATTATGTATAAAATGTCAAATACATCAAATCAATAAATCTATATTTTGTATAAAATAGTAAGTTATTACGTAGATTCTTTTATTAAAAAAGAGCAGAATGTGATTATATTAATGTAAGAATAGATTTTATTCCAGCACATACGGGAGTAAAGAATTTTATTACCGGAAATGCGGGAATAAAGAAAATTTACGGAAATAAAATAAGAGGGAATAAAAAGCTACTCTTGTCCCGTTTGTCAGATCAGTAAAGTAGTTATTATAGTTAAGGGAAGAAGCTACAGAAAAACACAAAATCTGCTAAGCATTGACAAATAGATTTTTTCTTTCAGTGTACATAATAATACGTAAAAAGAACATATTTGCACTTGTTAAAATCCCCCTAAACATCAGTGCAGCCAAAAAACTCTCAAAAAAGACATTATTTTTATTATCGTTTTGCACAACAGACGACGGTAGATTTTGATCAGCTTATTTTTTACTTCTGAAAATATTTTATATCTAAATTAAGTTTTTAATTTTTTATTTCCACAAGAATCATGTTTTTTATTATAATTATTGCTGAGCCAAAATTTGTACTTAAACTTTTATCAATAGGTCTCAACATAGATTTATAAAAAGTGTATTTAAATAGTAGATTACCATGCATTTAAAACATAATAAGAAAATCTGGTGCGCAAAACGCAACTGGAAGTTACGAAAACACAAAATTGAGAATAATAACTTTAATGTAAAATAGTAGTAATAATTAAATAAAAGTTAATTTGTAATTATTTATGATTCCTTTTTTGTCTTATGGGATAATTTATTTTTAGTGTATCACTGACATAGGGTTTCGACTTTTAGTGGCGTTTAGACTTGCTTAGGGCGTACTTATTTAACTTTTTGGTCACGCAAACGTTAAAAAACATTTAATTTTAGATAAAAATGAAAACATTAAAAAAAAATATATCAGTTTAAAGAAGTCAAATATTTTTGTGAAACCTCTTTGATTACTAAGAAAACGGGTTAAAAATTAGTATAATATAATAAAAAAGAAATCTTTTTTTTACCAAAAACCTGTATTTTCTTCCCTTAAGTTGTGAATAAAAGATTTTAAACTCCATATTCGGCCCTTTTTCATTTCGCTACCAATCAACTATAAACAATATCTCTCCGTAAACTACCGAAATATCGTATTTACATGCATTTGACCGTTTCTATGATTACCGATTCGCCACTTGCCATCACAGAAAATCGATTTCTTGTGAATTATTGCGAATGATGTTACTTCGTATTTTACTTTCCTGCCTAGATATATAAAATATTAATGATTTTTTATACGCACGAGTATAAAATGAAAATATTAAAATAAATAAATATAAATAAGGATCCATACAAAAAACCACTTGATAAATAATAATTGATTACTAACATGAGCAGAAATTTTATTAGTAATTGTAACGGAAAACATATTACTTAATAAACGTAGTTTTCTTTTATTTCTGTTTTTTAAATAAATAATATTACGGAATAAGTTTTATAAAAAAAATATATATATACACAAATTTTCAGCATATGGAAAAAATATTATAAAAACAATACATAAAAAGAAAATTGCGAAAATAAATAGTATTCGTTATTAATTAAAATTATTTTTTCTTCAATTCCACATTAAATTTTAATTGCTATTAAGGTTATATGAGATGCACGGTATTACGTGAACATAATCAACTTTTGAGACTATACTTTGCGTTATACCGTTATTTTTAAACTGTAAGAACAAAACCAATTTATACGAAAAAATATAAATAATTTTTCTGTCTAATATTGGTAAATAATACATACAATTTCATTTTTACAACGAGAGATAAAAAGTTAATGAATTCTTATATATATAAGCAAAACTTCATAAATAAAACTGGAATATTGCATTATGTAGTAAATATATATTAGCATCGTGAACGTATAGTCGGAGGTTTGATCTTAATCAGAAGTCCAGCGTAGGTCATCTTAGTAATGAAAAATGTTTACGCGTCATAAAGTTTCAGCAGCATGACAACGGTAACTCGAGCACCGTAAATCTCCGAAGACGGGGCTTTTAGACCCTGTGGTGCGTATCCAAATACGGGGCTTACGTAAGCAACCTGGCACGCTGCGAACATAAAGAGACCTACAGTCCAATATTATATTATGTGTTTAATCCATCATTAAATTCTGTATGTATGTAGTGTGTACACGACCATATAGAGAGGTCGTTCTGGAAACATATCTATCTAAAAATATTTGTTTAGAAACTTTATTTTCGGCTTAGAGTACTGAAAAATTATAATGAAACATACTCTATTATTTCTGGCTTACTTTAAAAACTTAATGAGGTATTAATTAACTTTCATAATAATAATAATAATAATAATAATAATAATAATAATAATAATAATAATAATAATAATAATAATAATAATAATAAAATAATAGGAAAGGGCATTATATAATTATATAATAAGGAGATTATTAAAATATTACTTTATTCCCGTATAACATGTAAAACGGAAATAATTAATAATGAATTATTATTAATTATTAATTATTAACAGAATATAATCCATCAGTTAGGATGTCCGAATGTATCATGTACAAAATAAAATAATTATTCATTCTCGATGCTAAGTAATCACTCGCTCTTCTGCACAGAACTGTAATATAGAAACATTATTTAAATGTATTTATTATCTGTTACAGCATAAATCGTTAATGAATGCAATATATGTGTATAATAATAAATACAACCGCATACAAGTACACTCGATGTTTAAAATATCTGGTCGAATTTGTTTAAATTGTTCGTAATCCACCAATGAGGTTAGCGAGAACGATTATTTCGCAAAATTCTAATTTGCAGCATCTCAAAAAATTTAAATAAAAACAACCAGTTATTTTTAACGTCGAGTGAGCATTTTTTTTCCAGAAAAAGTCACTTCTTACTGATCCCACCTGTAACTCGCCCAACCCCATGTAAAAAAACTGCTCTCAATTCATTGGAACTTAGCTTCCTCAAACTAAATTAATTGATCCAATATGAAATTCTTAGTTCTTATAAATTAATTTTAAATTGCTATATCTTTCCGAAACATAACCATTTAAACTAAAAGCACGTTTTGGTGTATAACAAAATAATGGTAATTTTATGTTATTTTTAATTCATTTACACTAAATTGATCATAATATCTATAACATGACAAAAAACCCAACAATGTAAAATTCAACAATCGAAGCATATTAAAATCTTTATAAATCCAAAACAATTCGATGAAACTTGAAAATTCTTTCAAATTTTTAATCTTCATTTAAAAATGAAAAAATGAGCTCTGTTTAGTTAAAAATGACAGCGCCATTCTCGAGATATAAACCTTTAAAAAAAAATTCAAAAAACACATAACCTCAATATCTTAGAAAATATAAGATCTCATGATCTAAAAAAAACATTCAGGTTATGAGAAAGTAAAAAGCTACATTTTTGGAAAGTTAGATAAAATGCTGCCAATTTAGTTCAGTTATCGTGGGAGAATAAAAATCTATTTTTTTACAAAATTATTTTTTTTTCGACAAAAGAATAAGCTCAAGTCTCAAATTCATCTGAATTTTTTCAAATATATTTTCCGAGATATAACCGTTTAAACAAAAAATGACGTTTTCGTATATAACAAAACAAGGAAATGACCTTATTCAAACTTTCAGGTCGGAAAAGTTAGGTAATTTTATGCTCTTTCAAATGCATTTTCACTGGATCGATAATATTATTTCTAATGTATTAGAATACCCGAAAAACTATACGTCCACACACACACACACACGCAAGCACATACGCACGCACTCTCGCACGCACGCATGCGACCATACGCACACACACATCCATACAGGCATTTTCTAAAAATAGTATAATTTGATTTCTTAAGTTCAAAGCATGTTTCTATTATGTTTTTAGTAAAACTTTTTTTTTACTATCACAAAGCTTCCTCTTTGAGGAAGCAATATTTATTTGACCATAGTCTGTATCACTAAGTCTGGCGAACGTCTGGCGGGCGATATGCCCGGCTTTTGTTAAACTTTAGTCACGGAAACCCTTATTCACCTATAAATTATTAGAGTATCACAGTTATTGTCCATATCAATCGGAAATCCTGCGATCACGCATAAATTAAAATATGTATAAAAATGAGAAGAACATTTAGACTTGACAAGACCTGCCAGACTTATGATTCCGAACTATTTCCAGACTAGCATATGCCAGACTAATAATGTTACACCGGACCCCACACTAATGCCACTATTCCAAAACGCGTGCAGAAATCACGCGGCATCGCGAAACAGCCGTTCGCACGCGCGCAGAATTGTAAAAGGGTACCGGGTCGCACAGGGGGGCAATTCCGCAAGGACGAAAATTTCGGCCATTACCGTGAAACAAAAGCGCGCGCGGGACAGCGTGTGCATCCTCGTCACGGTGCACCGGTGTACAGCCCGTGTACGTGTCGTCGTCAAGCGGCGGGGCGTTAAAAGTTTTAAATTGAAAATTTTCGGGACGAAACTGCCGTATCGATCGATACTGCGCCTCGAGAGTGAGAGAGAGAGAGAGAGAGAGCACGAGTCACGGGCCGGACGACCGAAGGGATGTTGCGCGCACGCTATACGTGATATTGTCGGATCGCTGATAAAGTTAGCGAAGAGTCCGGGGGCCGAGTATCGTGTATACGTGGGTGTATGTGTGTGCGCCGGCTCTCTACAACGGACCGGCTATCGTAAAGCCGTTTACGACGGTTAAGGAGCGTTTGATTTCGTATTAAAGTCGATAGCGCACGGGCTACGACGGCCTTATCTAAGGATTGTTTCGCTTTATTTGCATTTTCCTTCGTTGATGGTGTTTCGACTTGTTCCGGGGCCAGCGGAGAAAAGGCATCGTCTGTAGGTTTTCATTGCAAGAGCATGTGCGAGTAAAATGTTTAAGAGAACCTCTTTTAAAGTTATTTTTACATATATGTTCCAGTGTATTTTTAGTAGATTTAAAAAATCATTAAGTTAACAATTTTCACATCTGTCAATCAAGCTTTTCATTATTAAACATTTTTAGAATTAATGCTGAAAGTAATTAAACGTAAAATGAAAATTCTCTTTTAAAATCAAATATTGATTTGTACAATTTAAAAAGCCTCGTCGTACTGATGAAATAATGAAATTCAACATTTCAAATTTGACCTGTAATTTCACCAATTCAATCAACGAATTTTATTAATTTTTCTTTCATTTTTCCTTCTGTATTATTAATAAAATGTATGATCTATCACGAAAGTAATTATATATACTAATGGTTTTTCCTTGCTTCGCCGACAGCCCTCTTTATTTTCACGATAAACGATTTCCAAGCAAACCCAGAAGCGCTCTCCAGCTTCTGTTTTTACCGATAATCGAAAGTAAACATACAAAGATTTTAAGATTAATTATTACACAACAAACTTATTTAATTTTTGTATATTGCTTTCTTTTGAACTGTCGGTAGAGTTACCCCAAACAAAGAATACAAATAGTTACACGATACTAAAAAGTGCTAGATTCGCACTCCCTCAAGCAAATATCTCTCATTAAACTCTAATAAAAACGCTATCCACGCGCATCCCACCAAAGCAATAAAAGCGCTCGAAACTTCAAAAGCACGAAAGAAAAAAGATCCCAACCATCCCTTCCAATCCACAACGCACGAACCCTAATTAATGAAGGTTTGCCTCAACATCAGCGGAGAAAAGCAAACTCCCTCTCGCGTTCTATCAATCTCAAACATCCGTCCCTTCCCCATATGCCCTCGAAACAGCGCGCAACCACCATCGCCATCACCACCGACGGCAAACGCGCGGCAGCGCGCACCCCCGCCGCATATTTCATAAACACTCGCGCGCGCGCCCTCCCGCGCGATTATCGGCCTCGTATATTTCTCTCTCCCGTCGATCCAGTCGCTGCAGCACGCAGAATCCCGCAAAGAAGCGAGAGAGGCCATTTCGACGATTGGGGAAATGACGCCGGGGAGGAGAGCGCGCGTGTATAAAAGCCACCGCGCCGATTTCGCGGCTTGGCGCGCGCCAGGGTGCAACAGGAGCAGCGCGGCCGACGCTGTGTATCTGTGCCTTATCGGGCATCGCGGCCAGCTAGCTTCGCTCGGCGCGCATTTCCAATCGCGGATCGTAATCGGCGATAAATCAAACTTCCGCGAGCGTGGGGGGGCGAGAGTGCGTTGGGGTGGGAGCGGCCGCTATCGGGATTTTAAAGGCCCGAGAGATAGAGACGACGACATAACCCCGGCGGTGCGCCGCCGCTGCTACTCGGGGGAGCGGGGCAATGAACGATGAGGGAACGAGCGATAAAGGAGAGGAGTGATCGTTAGTGCGCGGGTGAGAAGTAGGGTGGCTGGATGGAATGACGCTACTGAGGATATTACGGGTCCAGGCGAGATTTTTGTTTCGAGGATGATGATGCTGGGTAATTGGTGTGGAGCAGAGATGACTTTGATTGGATTTTTCGCTTTTGTGCGTGGATCGATGGGGAAGAGACATGTATATACGCGATATCGAATGTATGGCTAGTTTCTTTTGTCGATTGTCTATGATAGAAAGTTATTGACAAATAAAGTGTCGGTTTTTATGATCGAATGCCTTGCGTTTGGTATGCGTTTAATTAGGAAGTTATACAGATTTGAAGATATACAACACAGTCGTGATTTATTATTCAAATACAACGATGGACACATCCTATACCAATTAAGCCTGGTATTTTTATTTTTATCTGTGTTGATTTGCATGGAATGACAAATAATAATATAAACAATTGTTGATTTACGATTGAACTTATTTTGGAGCACCTCACAAAGTCACAAAAATATTATAATATGTCTGGATATTTGTTAGAATAACTACCCCGGGTAAAAGTGAGCATAAATAATTGTGTATGATTATACATAATTATATACCTAATTATACAGAATTATATATAATCTTGCATAGTCATATATAATCATATATAATTTTATACAATTTCGTATAATTTTCGTCTCTATATAATTAACAAAATTTAACAAGGAAGTTTAACATATCCTTAAACTTATGCACATACACTTACTATGATTGATTATAAAAGAAATGTTATGTTACAGTATACTGGATTATTGTTTATTATATTTATTTTATAGTTATATATAATCGTCTATAATTATGCATTATTATACACAGAAAAAAGTTATATATAATTATATATGACTCATTTTTAGCCGAGACGTTTAAATTTTTATTTTATTTTATTTAGCCAGAGCAACTGTGTCTAAGAACGATGCCTACGATACATAAGGAATCGACCCCCTAAAAAAAATCTATGAAATCTATACCATAGCTTAGAGCATCAGAAAACATGAATTTTCAGTAATCAAATAGGGGATCAAATGAAAAATTTCGTCAAAAGCTATTATTAAAAAATGACTCCAAATGAATGCTGCTGCATTTTCACTATTTTACAAGCAGTTAACAGTTTAGAAAGAAAAACTATCCCAAAGCATTTGATCAACTCGGGTGCGTTAGCACAATTTTTAATTCACGAACGAGATAGCAAAAGATAGCTGGCATAAATGATTATAGGCAATTTAAGGGTTGCTTCCGAATTTTTAAGTAATTCTTAAAATACTACTAAGGGCGCCCGTCCCCCTAATTGCGATGGTTTGAATCGACAGCGTTTTTTTGCCAGCTTTCTTTTGCCATCTAGTTCGGGAGAAAAAAATTGCGATAACGCACCCTATTTGACCAAACTAGTTAGGGTAGTTTTTTTCTAAACCGATAGCTCCCTGTAAAATGGTAACAATACAGTAGCCCCAATTTTGCGTCATATACTCTATATTAATGGAATACCACTGCCGTACAAACTTTCTGTTAAGATTATTTTTTTATGTTCTAATTGCTGAAAAAACATTCTTGAACACCTTCCGGCCTTTTTCTATACATTCATCTTCCATCTTCCCTCTCTTAAAATGTTTCATCTGCATATCTCTACTATCTACGCACCATAATATTAGCGGAGAATCCTCTAACGTGTGTCGTACGTACGTACGTACGTACATACGTACCTATGGATACTTTCGAGGCTCTCTACATCATACAACGCTCAGATGCTACGCATGATTTTTCATGATTATCTCAGACATGGTCCAGATTTCCTGGATGCTGCGACTCTATTCGCATTATCATCGATATTTTTCAACTATCGATAATTCTTTTCAGTGTGGTCCAGATGTCCCGGATACTGCATATGATTTTTCACTATTATCGATACATTTTACTACTATCGAAAATTTGACAGTGAGTGTACATGCACTTGTGCGAGATGATCATCTCGGGTGCGGTCCAGATGTACCGGATGCTGCGTATGATTTTTCTTTATTATTGATATTTTTATTATTATCGAAAATTCTTTATAGTATGTGTACGTGCACGTGTGCCCGTTAATCATCTCACTTATCTGCTACATCTATGTACATTATATTAACGGAATACCACTAGTGTTGCAAAAATTCTGTTATAATTATCCTTTTCAGTTTTAATTATCTTTTTATGTTATAATTTCTGAAAATATTTTTTTTAATACCTTCATGACTTATTCTATACATTTAACTTCCATCCTCCCTCTCTTAAAATATTTCATCTGCATTTATCTACTATCTGCACATAATAATAGCGGATCCTCTAATTAACGTCCGTACATACGTACATGTGCGAGACAATCATCTCAGTTACTAAGTATTAAAAAGTTATCAAATATTAAAAAAAAAGATTTTATAATATAATATTGTTAAAAAATTACGGAAATACATTTTTATTACTTCCAAAATGCGAGCGAGCGTCAGCGAATGAGCGATTCTTGCTAGTTTATTATTAATAGCTTTTGACGAAATCTTTCATTTGAGCTCTCATTCGACTCCTGGAAATTGTGCCAAGTGCAAGCATTCGTTATAGGCAATTTAAGGGTCGATTCCGCAATTGTAAGTAATTCTTAGAGTACTAATTGTGCTAACGCATTCTATTCTATCAAAAATGCTTGCGGGTAATTTTTTTCTAAACTGTTATCTCTGTGTAAAATGGTGAAAATATGCAGCAGCCCCCACTTGGAGTTGTCTGTTAATAATAGATTTCTGCGAAATTTTTCATTTGAGCTCCTATTCGATTGTTGAAATTTGTGCCAAGTGCAGGAATTCGTTATAGGCGGGTTGATTCCTCTATTTTAAGTAAGTCTTAACATGCTACTGAGAGCGTACGTACCTTAAAGGGCGATGGCTCGAATCAACTATTGTTTTTCTATTATTTTCTGTATTTTAGGGGTTGAAAACTTTCGTGCTTAATATCTTAAGTGTCCTCGGGTTTCAAGTGCTATTATTTTTAATTAGTATTTTTTGATGCTTTAAATGATGGTATAGATTTAATAGGTTATATTTAGGGAACCGAATCCCTATGCATCGTGGACATCGTTCATTAACTCTAAATTTAATATTTGTAAACGAATGTCTCTTCTATTATTAAGGAAAAAACAAGAATAAACTCCAATTATTTTTTAACATCTAAAATAGATCAATTGTATTTATTATATGACACACAAACTTTTCTATAGAAAAAAAATATTACTTAAATTTGTATTGCATACACAAGAGAATTCCAATAAAGCAAAAATAGTATTTAATTAACAGTTTTTCAATATTTCGAAGAATAATAAATATTGAATAACATTTTCATAAAAAAGAAATATTACATAGAAATTTGCACCTCGTTAAAAGATATGATAAAATCAATAACAGGGAGTCGAAAGACTGGAAAATTTTCGAACGAATACAGCAATATACTGATAAGAATTCATTAAAGAATAATAATAAATATTTCTGTAATTGTTGCCTTTATCGCTCATCATTATGTGTTTGAGAGTAAAATAATTTATTATATTCTAGCGACATTTCGATGACTTAATTCTCTTCCTCTTTAAACTAATTAACTTAATCTCTTAGGTCGTTACATATTTGGTATCGTTTGTTATGTAACACACAACAAGCGATACCAAAAGGAACTAATACTTTTCAAGAAATCTGAAATATGCAGATTTTGATTTTTACTTCTTGATTATATGATAAACTATAAAAAATTCTAAATTCAACAAAAATATTTAATTATTACAAAGAATATAAATACAAATATATTTCAAAGTAGAATAAACCCGAGTATGAACAGACTAAAGTAAAATAATAGATCTTTTCAATTAAAATCTATTAACGATAATCACATGTCCATATTTTTTTTGTAGGTTAATTCCATAATTTCAATAAGATCATATGGCCATTGATAATAATCTATAAATTAAATATACCTTTATTATGCATACTCAATGTTGTACTTTTTATTTTAACTCCACGCTGAACTCGGCAATGAAATATCAATAAATCCTAACGATTTTAAAGCACATACCATTCTTATTAAAATATAAAATCAATACATAAATGATGAACCGAACAGAGATGTTGAATCATAATTACTGCTGATTTACATATTAACGCATTTCAAAGTAGAACATATCATCAGATGGTCAGGCACGGAATAAAATAATAGACATGGCGTCATTTTAATGAAAATTTATTAAGGATAACTGCCTTTCTCTTAATAATAATTGTAGGGTAATACGATTAATCCAATCAAGACCGTACATCAATTTACAATAACGATCAATATCATATCTGAAGGTTCATTAATATTTGATAATTCTTAGGCATCACACGTCTATCTACCAGTTACGAAAACTATAAATAGAATGCTAAACTCAACAGAAATGTTTATTAATTGCCAACAATATTATTCTGATATATTTCCAACTAGAATATAGCAGAGTAGAAGCGTACGATCTATAAAATAACAAGTACAGTTTTTTTAGTGAAAACTCTCCAACGATAACCACATTTGCCATATTAATTTAGTAGAGTAATTCGATCAAGACCACACGCCTATCGAAAACGATCTACATAACCCGCGAAATTTCACTGCGCGCACTCAATTTTATACATTCTACTTTATCCCTCCGCGCTAAACTCAGCAATGAAACGTTAATTCCCAACAATTCCGTGGCGCCGCGCAGTCCGCGCTACCTCTCACTCTCCCCCGGATCATTCGACCACGTTATTAAACTATTTACAAGAGATCAGAATAGGAGCGACTACAAAGGCCGAGAGATCGCTGCCAGAGAATTTGACGGCTTTGTGCGTGTGTGTACACACGCCTAGTCGGCTATAGTAAGCGCTTACATATATAGCGTGTGCGCGCGCGCGCGCGTAAAATCAATGCCAAAACATTCGCCGCGAAGCTATTGGGACTTTATTGGGTTGGCCCAGCGCGCGATTGTCCGGTTGCAGCGCCGGAGAGCCGCTCGTAAAAGTACCGGCTTGCTCGCCACTGCTGCTGCTGCTGCGGAATAGCCAAACATGCTGTCCGCGCATTGAATTTTCTCGCGCTATGCGATAAAAGCGCGACTGTGTATATAGGGGGAGGGGGGAGCAGTTTTAAAATTGTATCCGTTGATCTTCGGTTTTTATTTCTGCGGGACGAATTCCCACCCTACACTGTATACTCCCTTTTTTTGGACGAGGAGAACGAGATAGATCGATGCGGAACGTGCTCTATATTTGGGCCAACCGGTACTGGCGTGTTTGTGCCTTTTTTGTTTTTTCTGATTTTTATTGTTTTGGCATTTCGATAGGATATCAATTGAATGAGCAGAGGAGAGCCACTCGTAGCTCCGATAAAGCGTTACGTAGATATAGGGGAGCGATATGCAGGAGAGTTATACGAGAGAGATTCGGAAGTATTTTTTTAGCTTATTAGTGTAAAGGGTCTGTCGGGTTAACGAAGTATAAATTTAATTTCTGCCCGTTTCCAATTTAGTTTGTTTTTCCTTTTTTTTGTGATACGAATTTGAAAAATTGCAGAAAAGTCGTTTTTTAGAGCGAAAAATTATTAATTAAAGTTTGCGGCAGGATCTCTTTCAGAAATATGAATGTAGACTCCTTGCATACTAATAATTGCGAAGCACTCCGTCTAAGTATAATCCTTATGAACTGTAAACAAAAACACGTTAAGAGTGATTGCGATTTTAATATAAAAAAGTATAAATTTATTAAAGTTATCGGAACGGCAGTTTTAATGAATTTCATGATTGCAACTGTCGGAAACGTAAGTTCCCATAAGGCTACGTCTTAAAAATATAAAAAACTTAAATTTAAAATTCTTAATATCCTCTTTCTGGGTTGGTGTAGCTTTCTAAAAATTTATATGAGTAAGTTTAAAATCAAAATGTACTAGTATACAAAATTCTGATTTTTCTGAATACTAATTCGAAACCGATAGTACTCCTTTGAGGAGTAACGTATTCATTATTTTTTAATGAATTCTTTATTCTACTTTTATGAATACATCTAGTACTTGTGTGTTCAAAAAATGGAAAAGAATAATTGAAATCTTGATATACCTATTGTAACATACTTTGAACGTAAAGTAGGTTAGTTTGACAAGTGATCTCAATGACTCTTTAAAATTAAGGTGCCCTGTATTACATGTAATTGTTAGATTGCACTATTGATCGATATATATATATATATATATATATATATATATATATCCATAATATACAAACTCATTTGTACATTCGAAATAGTTTTTTGGCAGATAAATTTCAAATTGAGATATATTTGTTACAAAAGTTAGAAACGTAGCACTAAATAGTTCCTTTCAGTTTTTAAGTAACAAGGAGAAAGTAAGGGTCGTAGGTCTTGAATTCTAATGAAACTTTTAGCAAAAATTAAGATTAGATAATCTATAAAGCTCATTGACTTTGCATAACAATAACGATAATTATTTGCAAAATTATAATAATTTATAAATAGGTATTAATTTTCACCATTGTAATACAGGCACAAGTACAGTTTCATAACAATTCCATACCCGCAACCCTCACTCTCTCTCTCTCTCTCTCTCGATCTCTATCTCTTACTCTCTCTCTCTCTCTCTCTCTCTCTCTCTCTCACACACACACACACACTCTCTTCCTATGAAATAAAGTAACAAACTTCATACAATACAACCCACGAATAGCCATCAGAAACTTGATTTTCTCATTTCAATCGAACAAATTACCCGAACGATAAGACAGATAGGTACAAACCGAGACAGCGAAACGTCAAAGCAGAGAGTGAAGTTACGTAACTCGGCTGCAGTGCCGCGCGATCTCGCCTCGCTCCCCCTTTCGATGTCCATTGCCGAGCACGGCGACGCGAAACTGTGTGCGCGCGCTCGTTATCAAAGTGTTGTAACAACGAATGCATCCTCTCTGTTTCCGCAGGTATCGTGGATAAGGAAGCGCGATCTGCACATCCTCACGGTTGGCATACTGACGTACACGAACGACCAGCGGTTTCAGTCGCTGCACAGCGACGGCACCGACGAGTGGACCCTAAAGATCAGCTCGCCCCAGGTTCGCGACAGCGGCGTCTACGAGTGCCAAGTCTCGACCGAGCCCAAGATCAGCTTGGCGTACAAGTTGAGCGTCGTTGGTACGTATCCCCATGTATATGCATATGTGTGCGTATATGTGTGTATCTTTATATATGCTTTTGTTTTGCACATTTTGTCTAAAGTCTGGCATAGTGGCCAAAGCCAGACTTCTGCCAGACTTATTGAGCCAGACTATTGCCAGACTAATTTTTTTACACGGGAAGCTTCAAATTAAAATATAGTAAAGAAACATTTAAACCGCTGCTTCCAATATACGTCAATACTTATACGTTGCATCCCCCAACGACATGCGACGTCTACGACTTTGCCTTATAACATTAACATTAGGTGTTGTACTATGGCCCTAAGTTTACAATAAATTTTGTATTTTTAGCATTTTTCTTCTTTATCTAGGCTCTCAACGAATTTTTGTATATAAAGCTTAGAACCTTAAGAATATATTTGCACACGACGTACACTCAGTAGGATGGTGATCATTTTAGAGCTAGTCTAAAACATGATTAAAGTACGTTTTTTATTGTGTTCTTTTTAATAAGTACTTTCCAAATTATAATTCTAATTCCAAATCAACCTAATATATCGTCGGGTAAGAGGAAGAACGTACCATCTCGGTGGAAAGTTGGAAAACGTACCATCTCGGCGGAGTGTTGGAAAACGTGCCATCTCGGAGGAGAGTTGAATTCTCATTTCGAAAGCAAACGCGTTTGATAATTAAATAACGCTATTATCAAATGTAGTAAATTAATTACTGCATATATTAATAATGCATCATATGACCATTTTTAGCAAAATTATTATCATATTACGTTATCCGTTATCTTATATTATTTATTTATATATTTATTATCTAGTACGTCTTCCAACTCTCCACCGAGATGGTACGTTTTCCAATTCTCCACCAAGATTGTACGTTTTCCAACTCTCCGCCAAAATGGCACGTTCTTCCTCTCACCCGACGATATTTACTCGAATTATGATGAGTCAATCAACAACTATAATTTAACTTGCTGTCTCTTGTGTTTTGATCTAACATATTAGTTAGACATTAAAATCTCAATAGTATTTTTCTGTCATCTAGTCAGAAATAACTTTAGACTTTTCAATGAGTGCTCGTTGAGTTAAAATATACAAATTTACTGATGGTTATCTTTACAGCCACGATGTTATCTTTATATACACTTTCGTGCGCTGCTCTTACAAAATAATACTTTGTGTCGTAAAAGTTTTAATTGCATCTTATTATGTTAGGCGCCGACCTTTCGAGTTGACTCCTTAACTTTGTGACTTTTGTAATTGCTTCGAAGATAACTTTGAGTGGTGCCTATTATAAGATGGACTCTACTGCAATTTATAGCTGGATTTGAAAGCAGAAAATAATATAGGAGGAGATAACCAATTGAATACAAAAGTTTTGCAAAGTTTTAAAAGTTATAGGCAATTAAAGAAAATTATGATGTTACACTATGGTAGTAACTTAGTTCTCGATAAGTACCAAAAAGGCAATAACTTCAAGGAATAATATGATTTATTTAAGATCCATTTTGGACAATTGTTAAAAATCGTTTTTGTAATAAAGAAAATATCAATTAACATATATATGTAACTACTTAGAAGTATTTCTTTTTCAAACTTCGTGTATTTTTCGACGTTTTCTTACTTACGATCGTAGCCGCTAATATTAAAGTCATTATATTATGGATAAATTAAACATTATATAAACATTATATAAAATTGTGAAATGTAGAATTTAACAAAACAATCAAAAACAAAGAGTTCGATAATCCGAAACTTTATTATTTTTAACTCTCTAAAATAATGCACCAGACATTCCATCTTGATAACTGACTATGATCGATCACCGTAATATATGAAATGTTTATTTATTATTTAAAATGAATATTAGTTTATTCGTTTGTATTAAACAAATATTTTAGATAATGAAGAGAGCCAAAAAATGTGCGCCGACCAGGACGCTTCTCGCCTACTTATTGAATCAATAATTTAATTAAAAGTTTTTAAAAATATAATTTTTTTATTAAACCATTATTTATAGTAAAATAATTTTAGTCACTTGTTATGATATCGATAAATCGATCCACTACTTTACATTTAAAAGTACTTTTTAAAATGCCCCATTTGACATAAGAATCTTTTACAATGAGTAAATTTTAATGATATATTTTAGAACTTTTACTTTTATTTGTTTCGAAATTTAAAAAGTTACGGATAGTCGGATTAAACTATAACAAAACTTATTTTATTCGATCCATTACGTGAATGTGCAGATGTTCATATAATTAAAAAGTTTTAAGACCTTAGAAATCATGAGTATGCTATCATGATTTATATACTTTTCAGTATTCAGAACTTAGTTTATTTTCCCACTACGAATTGACTTTCAACAATGAATTCTCATTAACTCAATAATTTTGAATTCAACTCTCATTTTTCGAACTGAAATGATGCAATTGTGCAAAACAAAATTTAGGTTCAAGAACCCTATTTAATCAATAATTTTATAAGTTTATTTTAATTAATTATTTATTTATTTACGTTTATGAACCAATTCTTACATGTTGTACTTATATTGCTTTGCTTTTACGCATGAAGGAATTCACATCCCTGAAAGAAAATTAAAATTTGCCATATAAAGGTGCAAAGAAACGTGCATTTCATTCCACAATAATAAAACACCAATTTATATTTATACATGAGCGCTATTCCCCTTTGACGAGCCCAGGCCAACGCGAGCTTCCGCGAATTCAAAAATACACGACACTAGGATGCTTTAAAAATATTTAAATTTTATCTAATCCCTTTAAAGAGCGAATGAATTAGCCATGCAGCGGTGGCAAAGTCGAGGCTCCGGGGTAGCCTGCCTTTAAAGTAATTAGCGCGCGCACGCGCTAGCAAAAGAAAAGCCCGTGTCCCTTATTTTAAGGCGCCTTCGCCTCTTTACACTTCTCCTTTTCCTCCTCGACTCCTTGTTCCTAATGAAAATTTCTACTTTTACAGTATCAAAAGCGAAAATCCTGGGTAACGCGGAGCTCTACATCAAGAGCGGCAGCGACATCAACCTGACCTGCATCGTGCTGCAGACACCTGAGCCGCCGTCCTTCATTTACTGGTGAGTTTAATTGCATTACCGGCTGCCTCCTTCCTCCCCTCCCACGCCATTTCACTCGAATCCAATTTCCATCATGCGCATCTTTCCCCTTACCCCGGCTGCTTCCTCCTCGCCCTTTCGGATTATGAGGGCGCTCGCCTTTTCGAACGCGGCTAATAGCTCGCTATGTATATGCTCAGAGAGATAAAGAGAGAGAAAGAGAGCGAGAGAGAGAGAGTGCAAAGGGAGAAACTGCGAAGGCACGGGGCAACTTTCGAAGCAACTATGTTCAGGACGCAGAGAGGGCACGCCTTTCTACTTGTATTCAGAAGTTTCGCCTGGCCCCGCCGCCCGGAAGAAAGGAAAACTGATCGGAAGCAGTGCGCGCAAGTACAGTTCCGCAACACGGAAATTATTCCTCCCTCTTCGCCTGATTTTATTAACTAACTTTTCCTTAATTACGCGCCGCGCTAGTTGCTTTATATCGAGTCCGGCAGAGAGATCAAATGTCGACGATCGCCGCAACGGTATCAACAAATGGTCTGTATTGAGGATGGGACCGGGAGCAGAGATGAAACGTCGCTCGAGGGGTATCGGAAAAAAGTTTCTTTTAATCCATTAGCAGCTGGGGGAACGGACTTTTTACGTTGGCGTAGCGGAGATTGCATTTAAAAGCCGGGATTTTTCTATTATTAGATAGTGTGAGTCACTGTTAACGATTTTGCTATTGAGTTTAAAATTACCTTTGCTCTTTGAGCTTTGAAAAGCTTTTGAGTATATTTATCAAGTACCCTGTCTGAAAGGCTTTAGAAAAATCGAAATAGAAATTAATCAGAACTCTTGAGAAAAATTAATAACGGATTAAATTAAATATTAACGAAAAACTCTGGTTAAAGGTAAGAAATAATTAAGCATTATTAAAATAGTTAAGATGTTTGAATAATGTGGATATCTCTTTGGATGTCCCGTTCGGGATAAATACTTAATTGCAAATCCTAAAGTAACCCAATTTCATTTTGAAATTCTGTTTTAAAAAATGAATATCCTATTAATTTATGTTATGCTCGAATAAGTCAGAAGTATGTTTGATGTATGCACATGCTATATATCTTCAAATTAAAAACTCATGATGCAGTGGAATATTTTTGATATTTTTAACACACCCCGCCATAAAGTTCATACTCGTTCACCGCCGAAAAGGGAAAAAATGCTACATCAATTCCCTACCCCCACTCTAATCCCCGCCGCTACGCGCATGTGCCGTGCTGCGACGGGGACTAGATTGAGGTTAGGGAGTTAATATGTAGCACTATTTTCCCTTTTCGTCGATGAACGAGAACGAACTTTTTGGTAGATATGTTAAAAAATTGTATATTGCACGTGTGAATATAGTGAGCGAGCGATTGCCAGCGTGTATGACGAACCACACGTAGGCATTTACTTGCTCACTTTATTCCCTAGGTGCATAATATACTATCAATATCTAAATTCTTAATTTCACATACTTTAATTTATAAAACAGTAAAGAAAGGAAATAAATTTGGATTTTGGGATCCGTCGCAAATCAATACGAATAATCAAGCTTTCTTTTTTCGTTTGCTCTCGATTCCACAGGTACAGGGGCGAGCACGTGATAAATTACAGCCAGCGCGGTGGGATCAGCGTCGTCACGGAAAAGCAGACGCGGACGTCCCACTTGCTGATCTCGCGCGCCCTCCCGGCGGACTCCGGCAATTACACTTGCGCCCCGTCGACGGCCGAGTCGGCCAGCGTCCTCGTCCACGTACTCAACGGTGAGTCACTTCGTGCACGTTCGGTGGTGCTTAGATATATGTATGTGTGTATACCTGCTCGCGGGCCGGGGCTGATAAACGTGTGCCCCGAGGCGAAAACGATCCTCTCGTGTTCGTGGAACTCGAATAGATGTGACCGAAAGGGGAAAAATTGTAAATATTAAACAGAATTGAGTCGATCGCCTGATTTTAAGGTTAACTTGCTTTGTTAAGGGGCAGATGCACCTTTCAATTTTAAATTAATTTTTAATACATTATAAGGTAAAAAATGAGTCACTCGTCATGTATTACCTAATTTTCTTCTGTAAATTTAAATATTTTATTAAAATACAACAGAAATTTTTTTTTTAATTTTTCTGTTTCTTAGGTCTTTTTGATCGACCATAATGAAAATCTGTATATTCCTTGATCTACCGCAAGGTTGTGAGAGCCAATAAAATCGAATTGGGTGTTTAAGGTTCTTATTGTGTCCATAATACATACATTATATAGCCAATGTGATTACCTCAAGTAGTGTGTATTAATAATGAATATTTATTTAATTTTTATAAGATTATTGCAAGAAATAATATTGTATAAAATGTTAGTAAGTTTTATTTACAATAATTATAATTCACAATAGTCGTTACATATTTTTAGACAAAGGACTCCGCATTAACCTTATAAAAAATAAATCCATATGAGTTTTCTTAAAACTTTAGAAAAGTATTTCAAGACTTAAACTGCTTTTGCATAAAGTATCAAAAAGATTTACAAAGTCCTATTTTTCGTATGAGTTTAATGTGAATTACTTTACCGCTCAGTAATAAACTCATAAACTAAACTGTTGTTCGAAAAGTTACTATAAAAAAAAGGTATTTTACAAAATAAAAATACTTTTATTCATAGAAGCATAATAATAAAAATAAAACCGCTGCTAATTTCTTTAGCAGAATGATTTCTCGAAGAGAGATCCTAATAAATCGAGTTTGACAATTTAATAATGGAAATTCGCGTTAAATAAAATAAAGCTAAAGTTAACTCATTAGATACACACGTTGAAGTATTACCAGTCTGATATAATTTTAAAACTTAATTAAAATAATTTTTATCATATCTCTACACGAAAATTTCTAATAGTTACTTTTTGTCTAATTTAATATTGTTCATTAAAAGTCTTTAAAAGGATATTTTAATGTTGAGGTCTATCAGAGTAAAAAATTATTTCTAAATTTACTATAATTACCGGTTTTTGAAAAACATGTATTCAAAATTAAATTTTATTTCTTCCGCTAAAATAACGTTCAGGTAATTACTAGATATATAAATTGGAAAAAATTATGCCTATTTTAAGAAAATGTAATTATTTTTAATATGTTTTACGTATAAAAAGAAAAAAAAATTCTTAAATTTTACAAATTATGTAAAATTAGTATTTTTCTTTTTCTTTTCCGAAGAAGACTTCAAAATAATTGCTAGATATATCAATTAAAATGAAATGATATGTTCTTTACGAAAACATATATTTTTTTAACATATTTAACTTATAAGAATAAGAAATTTTTTATTGTTTTTGGAAATTTTGTTTAAGTTACTTTTTTTTACAAATAATGGACTTTTTATTATCCAATCAACTCCAAACTCTAATCAGTTCTGAGTTGAGCAATACCTTGTGTATCTGCACTATTTCAGCTCATAACATGCTTTCTTTGAAGAGTTATCGTTCCACAATCATTTGTTACATACATACATACATACATACAGACATTTTTTAAAAACATGTTTTTCTTACTCAGGAATCTTGAAAACATCAAAACTCATCAAAATCTCTCATAAAAAAATTTTCATAGTCAAAAAAACTAAACCACTAATTTTTGGCCCATGATTATGTAAGTTTGTGTTATATTTGGTACACAAATATTTAAATTCATGTTAATTATAAGGAACATATGCAACTACAACTGTATTCATGAGAAACAATAATTATATAAACTTAATTTGAGTATGTTTACAGTTAACCGGATGTCATCAAAACGTAATTCGATAACTGCATTCAGAATTATGTCCATAAAGACACATAATATCTATGACTAAAAGCAATTACGATAATTAAAATTAATAGTACATATAATACTTTATGCCCATCTCAATTGTGGTCACTTTTTGACTTGGAAAGCGGGACTAATGGACTGTTAAATGTTCAAAGACAATTGAAAATCAGGGTTATTGGTAGAACTTGATAAAATTGAGAAATTTTGACTATTTTCTAGTGCAGTCACTTTTTTCCCTAGGGAAAAAAATTACTTTTTTTCCGCATTTGCGGGCAAAAAGATATTTGCCGGAAAAAAGTAACTTTATCCCCACTAATCATTTTTGCGGGCAAAAAGTATAATTTTGGTCTCGCTTTTCAGGGAAAAAAGTGGCCATTTTCGTTTAGATGGGCATAAAATATTTTTAATGATACGTATAATAATATGTGGAATGTAATTGAATACTGCCACTTTCTTGTATAAATAATGAAAGCTAAAGTTTCAATCTTTATTTCAAAAGAAATGAATGGCTTAATATCTTTTAAAGCGCTGGCGTAGCAGATTCGATAGGACTTAAATATTTCATATTAAAAACGATACAAACATTAATAATGACGTTAATTCTTTATAACAATGAAAATTATTTTACATCAAACACAAATGGATCAAAATCCTTTAGTATTATTGATATATAATAAAAAGTAAGTCCAAGTACTTTATAAAGATGGCACTCGTAAAAAGATGAACCTCCATTATCGAAGTATTTTAATATTACAATTCGTTCGATAACGCGAAACAAAATTAAAGCGACGTAAACGACGCTTCCACTCGGAACGACTTTTTTCTCTCAATACACAGTCAAGTGCCAACGACTCGTCGTCAGCATTTATTCATTTCCACTATCGCCGTCTCTTGCCCACCTAGCAAATGAGGTCCCGCGAGGAAAAGTGAGGAACAAGAGAGGAATCGGGGAGAACGCCGTTGTCGCGTCGCCTCTCACCGTAGCTATAAGATAGATCTTCGGAGCATTTAATTTAGCGTTATGCCAATGTTTATTCTTCCTTTTCAACTCATCCTCCCCGTCGCCGAATTTATCGGAGATTCAATCCGTTGCTCGCTCCCACGGGAGGGGAAAGAAATCGACGCCGTCAACGACGTTCTTGGAGTATTTTGACGCGGAGACACGACGACTCGCGAGGCCGTATAATTCACTTGCTCAGGGAAAATTGCGAGAAAGAGCGATAGCTTAATTGGACCGAGTTTATTTTGCTCGGGAATCGAAGGAAATGCGCGTTAGAAGATTTTCTTGAGAAACATTTCTGTGGTCGCGCTTGTAATAGACTTTGATTTATAAGATACAGTTCATAAATTATGTAACTTTTGTGCATGAGTGAGTTCTATCGGAAAATAGCTAGTCAAAATGTGTGCACTACTTTTAATTTTCTTTTTCTTTTTATTAGTGAAGAGTACTTTAATGGAACTTTTGCATAAACAAAGTCGTAAGAATTTATATTTATACATATGAATCAAATAATTATATCCATCCCATTTATATGTAAAAAGTTCAATTGAAAGACTGGCTTGACTCTGTTTTTGAGGTCACGTGCAACTTCTTTTGTATCAATGTATTGATTCTTATTCACAGGTATTCTAACCATATTCGATTATCAAATACTTTGCATTACATATAAAATGAAAATGGCGAATATGCTAGTTCCTATTAGACTCTATGTTAAATATTTTAAAATAAAATCTTTAATAACTCGACTCTGAAATATCCAACCTCATCAAAATTTAAAATTATAATATTTATAACTTTATCTAGGCCAAATTTTATTAAAATCTCATTGAAAATTCTATTACCAATATAATTCCCTTACGAGATGTGAACGTATAAAGAATATTAAATTATTACCAATCTTCAGGATATACTCACATAATCTAACCAAGATTAATATCGTACCTACTAAATTATATTAAATGTTATTTAAAAATCTATTTAATTCATGGTATATACTAAGTTTATATATAATAAAACTAAGCAATGTAAGATAATTTTTTCATTAGACTACGAATACATTTTTCAACTGAAAAAAGTCTACACCAATTTCGGCTAAATACATTTCCTCACTGGTACAACCAGCTCGAGTCGCGAATGCTTGCATCGGTATAAGCAGTATTGGTGGACTAATATTACAGATAAACACGCGCGATCCTATGCGGGTTCACATGCGCACTGTGCATATACATTCGCGCGAATTTGCGCATGCATGTGTGCAATCCATTTGCGGCGTGGTACCTTATGTCCCTTAGAAAAGTGAGTGACCGCGGTCGTATACACAGCAGACGAGTCAGCAGCGGCCAATCCTACATCCCAAAAACCAAAGACGCTCGATGCTCTCTCACTGTGACCCCGATATGTGCACACAACTTCTTTCCCTCCTTTCACATAATACAATGCAGTCGTGGCAACGTTGCCGCTGTACGAAAAAGATACGTCTTTTCTCATTTTGCTCTCTGCACACATATACTTACACACATACATGTATACACGTATACGTATAATATATATGTACACAGACCGTGTACACAGCCAACCACGTTCGGTCTCTCTATCTCTCTCTCTCTTGCGTGGAAATTCTCTCTCCGCTCGCCCGGCGGAATAGCGTAAATAGAGTCCGACTTTATGTTAGCCGTAAATCTGGCGGATACCGATAAACTAAACGGTAAAAGTCATAAACGGACGGCGAAAGAGAGAGAGAGAGAGAGAGAGGGACGAGTATACAGCTCTCGGGGTCGAGGCGAGCTGTGCACTGCACACACGCGAGGGGGGAGAAGCAGCGGCAGTGGTGGCGTTCGCTCGGTCGCGCGCGTGCCCCGTTTATCGCGGCCTTTCCGCGTCCGCGGAGTCAAGAGAGAGAGAGAGGACGAATATTAGTTCGGGAGGAGGATAAAGCGAATAAAGAGGAGAACCAGAACTTCAAAGTAAATACTAGGCGCTTCGGACGTTGAGAGAGAGAGAGAGAGAGAGAAAGAAATTATAAAAAACAAAGTGCCCACTGGGCCGCGCTCGCGCTCGCTGTATTTATACAGGGTGAACGACCGACCGCGATGCGAGATAATCGGCCGTAAACATGTAAACTTTGTCATTAGCGTACTGTACTACTTGGCTGGTAAACAGATTTGCTGCTTTGTCGCGGTTGGTGTGAGGATTGTATTAAAAAAAAAGAACTGGCTCGTGCTTTTTGTCGTTGTGATTTCTTGAGTTTGTGACGTTTATTCTTTTTCGCGCGTCTTGAAGCGTGTCACCGAGCCGTCATGCTTTCTCTGGTAATCAGCACGAGATCAGGGATCGCTGAGCTTGTATTCGAGAAAAGGTTGAATAGCGCGTTGGCTGTGCGATTTGTATTAGCTTGGTTTGCAGGAGATTGAAGGAGAAATGAAATATTCATGGGCTGAAATGAGTCTTTATGCTTCTTGAAGCATTGAATAAATGTACACTAGAAATCCTGTTTTTTTTTCTTTCATTCCAATTATGAAGCTTGTAGTGTGCTAATTTTGCCTGGAAAAAAAGGTAAATAAAATCAGCGATAATTTCTTAACATGCTCCATAATTGAAATTACATAGAATGTACCATACATTTGTATAATTATTCCAGTAATTTGTATTGTATTTTGATTGGTTAATTGTTGTACAAGTACATATACGTAAAAAGTGACAAATTTTATTAAATTGGGCTAATCCTAAAAGCCAATTTTCCGTTAGAAAAGTGATTTTAAAATTACAGATGTGCAAGAGAAAATGTAAGTAGAAAAAGTTACATTGGGTCAGACCTGTACTTACCGCATAGAATATGACCAATTATTTCCGCCGTAATCCGAGACCTGATTATGAAAGTTATACATACTTATACGATATTCATTACTGGAGGTTTCTATCTATGCCAAGAGTAATCTATAAATGACCTGTTTACTCAAAAGTCGCGGAAACGTTAACATTATTTGTTAGTATTTTTAGGCGTAGCCATGTCAAGAAGAAGTTATCTGAGAAATCCATATTAGATTTAATTGGTTACAATATAATTTCAAATTTATTGCTTTATAATACAGGGGCGTCGTGGAAACGGATTCTAACTCGATTTTGAAATAGCACTTTAAATACATTATACACACACTGTTCCTCGGCACTTCTTAGTTTATATAATGTATTTTTCATGCGCGGAACATCAAATATCAATTAATAAATAACAGTGTAAATTCCGTTTGCTAAATGCGATACTATCCTAAATATTTGATAATATAAAATATTTCAATTGCATCAGTCAGTGATACTTAACGTATTCAATATTTGCCATTTATTACGAATCGATATTTTGAATTATTCACATATTTCTATATGTATTTACAAAATGAATTCTCGAAATAGAAAATAATAAATACCTAGCGCATATAAATAAAATAGTAAATGGGTTAATGGAACAGAAAAAAGAAATGTGCAGAATAAGAAAAGTAAAAATAACATGATGAATAAGTACATAAGAAGACGGTAGTTGCGCAGTAGACGAAAATCAAATACGAAATATACCAGAGAATGGACAAATCATAAAAAAAAATGCGCGTAAAAAATGAAGCAGAACGAAAAAAAAAAGGAATTGAACGCGGAAAGCGAAGAAACTGAAGTGGAAAAAGAAATAAAAGGATAAAAAAGAAAGACGAGTAAGCTGTACGAGCTCCAAAAGCGTAAAAACGAAAACGGCGTAGCGAGATAAGAAGGATGAAGTGAGAAACCGAAAAGAGAAAAAGTAAAAGATTCCTGAGAGATCGTGCAAAAAGAAAGTTTTAAAAAACGAAAAAAAGAAAATTAGCGTAGAATCCAAGAAACCGGAAGAAAAACACAGAGAAGGGAGGGAGGGAGCGCGGCAGATAGAGAGTAGAAGGTTAAGAGAAAGAAAGAAATAAGAAGGAAGAAGAAGAAAGTCAAAGAGAGAAGAAGAAGGGAGGGAGAGGGCGATAAAACGGCAAGGGGTAATCGCGGTGGCGCGGTACTTTCACATACAACGGCTGGGGGATATATGCATCCACGCCGTGTGGCGGCGGCGGCCTCGTCTTATTTTCTCAAGGCGCGTAAAGCGCCGAAGATATAAATCCTTCGGATACGTCTACCTTCTTTGCTCCCGCCTCTGCTTCTCTCTCTCTCTCTCTCTCTCTCTCTCTCTCTCTCTCTCTCTCTCTCTCGCTCTTTCTCTACCCCGGGCTGCGGGGGATAAATCAGTCGAGATATTGTCCTATGCAAATCCCTACCTGGGCGCTCTCTCTCTCTCTCTCTCTCCCCCGCCCCCTCCCCTCTCCTGTAGAGCCTCGTCCGCGTCCTACATACGTACGGCGCCACTACGCATGCTCCAGCTTCATCTCTCTCTATCTCTCTTTCTGCTTTATACTTTATACCCGTAGCCCGCGTACGTCTCGCTCGCTGCTTTTTTCTTCTTCTCCGTCTTGCCGAGGACTTTTGAGAGGGGAGGAGATGCGCATAAGATGGCATTCGAGATAAAGCGCGTTTACAAATATTCGCGGATCCGTTATGTGTGCTTCTCCCTCGTTCTTTTGTCTCTTCATGCGCGCGGTAATTTCGGATGTAGAGAAGGGAAGCGCGGGAAGTGATGAAGGACGGGCTTGTGAATAATAAAATGTCCTGCCGCGGTTGGGCCGTAGCCTGGACGATGCGTTGCTTGGGTGAAATTACTAATGCTGCAGGGAGAAAAATATGAGGGCTCGTATTGTAATACTTAGAATGCATAGGGCAGTAAGCGAGTTTAAAGGAAAGCCGGATGCCAAGAACAAGGATAATAGAGGAAATGTATATGCGTGAATTGTTTATGTCGTTTTCTGATAACTTAATCTGTCTATTACTTGGAATAGTAATTTTTATTTTACTGTACTAACATGAGTTTAGTAAGAGCTTTGATGCAATTCGAAGACGAATGCTGTATATAGAATAATTTGCTTTTGTTATTTAAGGGTGGATAATATATAAGGACGAGCGGAAGCTCAAGATTAACGTAATCCTAAACTTCATTGTCAGGTGAAGGATAACGTATTAATCAAAATATTAGTGGTACTCACCAGTCCGAGAATACAGCTACTTCAGTTATAGTAGCCATTAAATGTTAGAAAGCTAAAATTATATCTTTGATTTGAATAATTGAAGATTTAATTTTAAACTGTTATCATTTCAGATTTATATTGCTTAATTTCTTTATTGTATATTGAGAGATTTTAATAAAAAAGTTTATAGTTTTTAAATTCAAGTCTTTAGCACATTTTTTATTTATATTTATTTTTAGATTTAATATATCTATTTTAATATTTATAGTCTCTATAAGTTATCTGGTGTTTCAAAGTCTTAGACTTTCTATCTAGAGTTCCAAATAGAAGCGAGTTCTTTAGTCCTGTCGGTACTAATACAGAAGTTCCAAGATACTCTCAAAATATGCTCAGTTTCTAAGGAGTACGCAGATGTGTCTTGTGCTTATACATTATAACTACTGACGTACAGCTCTGATGTTACACGAGTCAAGCTTTTATTAAAAAACGTAATTTTTATTGTGCTGTACATGCTACTACGGAACTTTGAATGATGTTATAGAAACTCTGAAATCTGTTTTTACATAATATAAAGCTAACAATAAATGCAAGATAAATATTTGATACACATCAAAAATACTACAAACTATTTAAAACAATTCCACTTTAAAAAATTAAATAAGTTTTCCATAATACGTCAAGACATCTAATTAGAACTAAATCAAAGCAAGACCCCAACATGCTTTAATAAATTAGAGTAATTTATCTTCATGTCATTCACTATAAGGAAAACTACGTGGTGCTTTTACGAAGTAGAACTTTGTATACACACAAACATGCAGTATAATTTTCTCAAAGGAATTCCTTTTCTCATGCATTCTGCACCATCCTAACGCATACCTCGCAGTTGTCTTATTGTCCCAAAATATATCTTCTACCTGTCTCTCCTAGTTCTCATCAACACTTCCTTCTCACATACATAAATCGTGAGCAAAAAACACATATGCACGCACGCACGAATAAACCACGTGTACACATAAAAATGGAAAACTCATACAGGGTCTTTCAGAGCTCTCCTCGTGGAGAGGGCGACGACTCCATCATATATTGTCAAATTATTGCTTTAGCAATTACTAAAGAAATTACATAAATCATAACACAATATTTATTTGTTTAAATTCATTCGTTCGTAAGGGGGCGGGCCTGGGTTAAATCCCAAAAAAGATTTTCTTTTTATGAGTCCAGAAAACTTTCTATGTTTAAAAGCAATCATTGTGAAAATTTGTATGGTATCTTATGGTGGCTAAATAATATCTTAAATTTTACCGTTGTAAAACATCAAAATCTTGATCCCACAAGAGGAATCGAATAACCGTCGAAAAGAAAATGTTTGTTCATCATGTCACCTAGAATCGCGTGAGGAACAAAGTTCCTTTAATAAATATGATATTGAAAATAGTGATTTATTGTGACGTATACTAGGATCAAGATTTTATGTGTTACAACGGTAAAATTTAAGATACTATTGTGTTTTAATGGCATAGAAAATTTTCAGAATGATTGCTTTTAAATATAAAAAATTTTCGGGACTAGTAAAAATAAAATCTTACTTTGGGTTTAACCCAGATCTGGTCCCTTAAGTAACTCTAGTAATTACTTTAGTAATTATTAAAGTTAGTATTTATATTTTCTAGTCTGTAGAAACAAAATTACTAAATGCTTGTTTAAGAATGAACTTAAAAAGTAATTGCATTAGTAATTACTAAAGCAATAAGTTATGCAAAAATACTATTGTGTTATTTTTTAAGTAAGCATTTTAGTAATTACTAAAGCAATAAGTTATGCAAAAATACTATTGTGTTATTTTTTAAGTAAGCATTTTAGTAATTACTAAAGCAATAACTTGATAATGTATTATCATCTTATTTACACAAAGTATGTATAAAAGTTTCGTCGAACATTTATAAATAATTAATACCAATAATTTTAGTATCAGCAATCAGCAACCTCATAGACACTTAAATTATATGCAGTTTACCCATTGGTCTGTCAAATGGATAAACGTTGTTCTGGTTTGACAGGTGAAGTTGCAATACAACTACCTTAATATTCCGTATAAAACGACAAACACTGAAATTCAAAAATCTTGTTTCAAATCTCGCAATGTCTCGTCGTCCACAGAACCTCCCCATCGATATTCACCAACTCCGGCTCTCGCGTTCGAAATACACAAGCAGCGCAATAGACACGCACCCTAGGACAGTCGCACGTCCACGGGGCTATAGGATTACTCGGGTCGCTACACCGTCAGTCCTCGTAACGCACGGCTTGCACCGCGCCATCGCGAGGTGTGCGCTCGGCGCAGGATGTATTATACACCTCGCACGCGAAGTCTTCGCGCTCGGAGTTCCGACGTGCCAAAGCGACGTCAAGACAGAGGCGCATGCATGCGAACCGACCAAGGGATTATCGTCCCGGGGGCGAAATCGCTGCCCAGTGACAAGGAAACGCGCGGCCAGAATTCCCGCGCATATAGAGTCTATTAGAATATGTATACACGGCGCGCGAAAGCCCGGGGCTGTTGCAGCTTCAGCTGCAGCTACAGCTGCAGCTACGCCGGCTTGCCTTTAGCCGTGGCTTAGCGTTAGTAGAGAGGAGGAGGAGGAGGAGGAGAGAGAGAGAGGCAGGTAGAGTCTTAGCTGCTGGATTCCGTATTTGTTCGATAAATTTCTGGATTATTGCGGCTTTATTAGCGAGGGATAAGTTGCGGGTTTATATGCGTTTCTCGCTATTCTAGTTGCTGGTGGACCTGCTGCTTATTCGCTCGCTGGAGTGTCGCGAGCTTTGAGAGCGACTCGTGGGGTATCCTCGAATTTGTATGGATTGATTTATTTTATGAATGCGTGCTTGGATGGGCGAAAATTGTCGAGAAACGTACAATGTAATGCGCGAGATATTTGAAGGTGGGGGTGCATTAAAAAATGCACTGCCGACATTCGTATAATATTGCATCTAGGAGTTTTAAGTGATAATTGAGGGGATGGTTGGAATAATGATATAAGTCGTGTTACACCGTCTTTCCAAAGATTATATAAAATAAATCAGCAGATGAAGAAATACGTTATACTTTAATTTTATTAAAAGAATATATTATTTACGTATACATTGAATAGAATATTTGGAAAAACGGTATTACTTAAGAAAATAAAAAATAAGATTTTCATATTATTACTCTAAAAAGGCACCGATTTCTATCTAAGAAGCATTTTTAATGTATCATCGATTAGTAAAATCCTTGCAATTATTGCGCTAGCATGTTTTAACAGATCAGATCAGATTAAGTTAAAGAGTTAGTGTCGTTAATAAAATATGTTAGTGTTGGAACGCAGCTATGGCATAAATTTGTTTTTTCCTGTAAAAAGTTTTACCAAAACTTAAAAAACTAAAAAATACTGAGAATATCAAATTAGAAGCCACTGTAAATACTATAAAATCTAACCCTGAATACAGTTTTAACAAATAAACTAAACGGAAAAATGTTCGAAAGAATACGAAAAATATTAAAGCTGGAGTCGCTAAAAACTCAGTAAAAACTACCCCTAAACGAAGTACTAAACAAATACACAGATTTACAAATGCAAAAATTACAGAAAAGAAATCTAAAGAACCACTGAGTGTTTTTCATTATAATATAAAGTTAGTACTCTTCGTTAGCACATATTTTGTATGAATAAAATTATTAAAACATTATAAAACAGATTTGATGTATGCAATAGTGGTATAACTCGAAAAATTCATTCATTATTTTTTAGATCATATAATTTAGTTTTACTATTTTTCATTTGCGAAATCAATGTAAAATTATGTTCTAATAGACTATGTTAAATTAGAAAAATTTTAATTAACTTTAACTAAGATTCCCACGTTTTCGAATCGTACCGTTATTCTACCATCCCCTCAATTTGTCATCTTGGCTATAACTATTAAAAAATTTTATTTACACGTATCGTCTCGAATTTTGTGTTATTTAAACAAATTCGCAACCTTGTGTTTCCTGTTGTAGGGGATAATGTGACACGACACTGCAGAATCGATATAATTTTAAGTCGAAGATAATTACAGTACTTTCATACATTTAAGCATAATAAAATAAGTTATTACATACATTATTGAATAAACTTGCCATAATATTCATCGAAAATATTGTGCAAAGGCAAAGCAAAATTAGTTTATGTTTTCTTTGTAAATATTTTGAAATTCTTTGCACGTAAATAGAGGCTCATTTTTAATGCATAGCTCAATTATAAATTCACCTTCAAGTACAATATTTCTTTCTTAATTATGATGGATTAATAATCGTCACAAATTTGTTTAATTCTATTGCGCTCCATTTTGGTCAATAATGATTGATGTTGATCCTTAGATAAGGGTAGAACGGGGTCATACTCACTAACGGAAAACTTGTTATAAATAAAAAATTATATTAGCATTTTTTTATTTTTATACGTTTAATAATAAGTTTAAACCCTTATCTTTTAAAGTTTTATTAAAGGTAAAACTATTGTTTTACTGATAAAAGTATAAGACTCGCACTTTTGTATTATAATAAAAAGAAAATGTTTTTTCAACGACGATCGTACATGGCGGGTCACTTACGATCAGATAGACAAATCGTAAAATAAATTTAAATATCCCTTAAATTGATATTTTTCACGCTCGTAACGTAAAATTTTAATATGCAAGACTGCACTATCAAAGTCAAAACAGAGTTTTTATTTAAACGTTTCATTACCTCATGAAAATATATTACTATAATCCTATCAGACTAAGCGATTTAAAAATTGTCAGGTATTCAAATTCTTTAATAATTAAATGAAAATATTGTAAAAATGGTTTTAATGCAAACTTTTCTTATAAGACAAGTAGCTAAAATCTATCGATGTGAATATCTTTATAGAAATCTTCTATACGTTTGGTTTTTAACATTTACTAAGGTAAAAGATACATTCTAAAGAATATAAAAATATTTTCACCATTCAATAAACTTAACATTTCTTAAGATTAAGTGGTCGTTTTGACCCCGTTCTCTCCTACATAATTTTTTATTCCATAACTTTAAAAAAATAGTGGTGTGCTATATTCCACCGCTCTTCTTTACTACACATTGTAATGGTAAATGATTTAAATTTCAGCATATCTATCTATCATCTAGCTATCGTAAAGATCAGCTAGAAACCTTAAAAAATCATCTTGTTATAATTTGTATACTAAATATAGACTACTTGTTATGTACAATATTTAAAAAAGTCAATGTAGGGCAAAGTGGAATGGGGCAAAGTGGACTGCCTCGTAAATAATGTGAATAAAATCTGCACTTTCTTAATTAAATATTGGCGATCGCGAGTGAATTATTTTATACTCGCATATCTTGATTTGCGTTTTTAAAATGAGTTCTTAGTGTTAAATATATCAAAAATAGTGTACCATGTTACTGAATTTGTTTGCAATACAACGTACAAACCATTGGTATACCACCTTGCCCCACAGTTTAGGTAAATCAGCTAAACATTGGTTACATTGGATTTTTGGATTTTTAGCTTACAAAAATCTTACAAAAATCTTACAAAACCCATGATGGAATTTTTCTTTTTACTTCATAATATATTTTTATTAGTTTATGAACTAATAAAGACATCTAAACCTCAAAACTGAATTATATCGATGATTTAATACTATTTAAATTGTACAAGCTAAATTGGTTATTTATAAAAATCATTACAAAACCCACGAAGAAAAAAATTCTTTTTTTCCTTTATATGATTTTTTTATTAGTACTTGAAGTAATAAATACATTTAAACCTCAAAATTGAATTATATCGGTGATTTAATACATATTAAATTGTATAAGCTAAATTGGTTATTTATAAAAAGCATTACAAAACCCACGATGAAAAATTTTCTTTTTTTTTTACTTTATATGATTTTTTTATTAGTTTTTGAACTAATAAATACATCTAAACCTCAAAATGGAATTATATCGGTAATTTGATACAAATTAAGCCACCTGGAACCTTAGGTAGTCCACCTTTCCCCACCCTCCCTTATACCCTTCTCAGGTTTTTACAGGGTAACCCCACCACCTGTGTGTGGAACTATTTGATCTTAACAAACTCATACTAATTCCCTATACCGCTCCCCCGTAATGGAGGAAATCTTTACGAAAAACCTCCGCCAGGATGCGACGCGGCAAGGAAACCAACTTGCTAGTCAAGTATCATTCCTTACCTACCGAAAAAAAACACTATTGTTGATGTCATTGGTTGTGCGGTCGGTCACCAATCCAAGTACAGCTGCGCCGTAACGCTGCTGAACTTTCGTGAGCGATCCACCACGCAACCACTGATCCCAACAATGGTGTCGGTGATAACGAATTGCATTATGTATTGTAACTAGTTTAACGAGTAACCATAATCAGCCGACCGATACAACCTATTCCGATCAATGGAAATGTTACTGAAGCTAATACGCATCCTAAATATAATATAAAATTTGTTTCATACTCATGTAAAGAGTTAAGTGTGCGATTAAAAAAGAAATGTTCTTTTAAAACCAAATCAGATGAAAATACTGTCATCTAAGGATATTCTCTTCGATATTCTACCCTATATTGCCCATGTAACCAATATAGCCAATCTCGATATCTCGATTAGTACGTGATAAAATTTGTCGATCGTACCATCAGCAATTGTACGGCATCCATCTAAATTATTTGATACCGTACTTGACCTACTACAGCGCACGAAACTGCACATAACTAACTTACTGTGTTAAAAATTTCATTTCATTTATAATTCTACAGAAGCAGTACCTTTTTAGTGTTCTGGTTACTTCTATTATGCATATAATACTACAGTTTATTGTAGATCTTTGGAAATGTGCATACTAGTACTAGGGGATTTCTATTTTGAACCTAAGATGACTATACCTATTATGACCCACCATGGCTATCCTACCTATGTATTACGCGATTTAGCCGGTAAATAGCTGATGTATTATGTATACAGTTTCTGAGATCCACGCAACGGAAAATAGTGAGTCGATTTTTGCATATCCACCGCACATTAGCTCTAGACACCTACATTTTGCTAAAAATAAAAATAGTACATTGTGCCTTCGGCGCCCTCGACTTCACTCGCGCTCATTCACCATCCTCGCTTAGAAAAAGCCAATTTTAGCCCCTGTTATACACGGTATTTTTTTTTAATTAATGCATGAATAAGTTCTTTCCTAGGGAGGAAATGGGCTCATTTCCACACACTTTACAGTTTCCTCTCAACCACGCTCGAAATGCGCAATTTCCCATCCACTTTATATACACGCAAAAGGGCCTATTTCATGCACGTGTTGAAAAAAATTGTTTTAATAATCTTCAATACTTGTATAATATATGCCTATTGGGGACTGCGGCGGCTCAGTCGGTAGAGTGTCGGATTCCCACGCCGGTGACCCGGGTTCGAATCCTAGTCTCTGCTGATTGATACAAGCACCTCTGTAAAAATTACATGTGCTTTGTTTACAAACACACCGCAGACCCCCGTCGTCGATTAGCACCACATGGGAGCATAAACATGGCGACGTTAAAAAAAAAAAAAAAAAAAAAAATATATGCCTATAATAGTACATTATGTAACAAGGGCAAAAAGTCGAATATTTTCCCGCTGGTGAGTTTTGATCTTCCGAGGGAAAAATCGACTTTTTTCTCGAGTTACATATAGTACTTTATGCCTATCTCAACTATGACCACTTTTTTACTTGGAAAGCGGGACTAATGGACTGTTAAAAGACAATAGAAAATCATGGTTATTGGTAGAACTTGATGAAATAAAGGAATTTTGACTATTTTCTAGTGAAGTCATTTTTTTTCCTAGGAAAAAATTACTTTCTTCCCGCATTTGCGGGCAAAAAGTGATTTGCATGAAAAAATTTACTTTTTTCCCACAAGTGCGGAGGAGTGGGGCATGTAGCGTTGTGGAGGGGGGGGGGTGGACGGAAAATAAATAAAAAAAATAAAATAGTTTTTTAAACAATTCAACGTTATTATGTGGATGGGATGTGGAGTGGATGTGGGTGGGGTAGAAGGATGTGGAGGTGGTTAGAGGGGGGTGGAGGAGGTGCAGAGACTTGATAACGCTTACGATTATATAACATAGGAAGATATATATATATATATATATATATTTTTTTTTTTATTAGTTGATTAGTTGATTAATTAGTGGAAACTATATAAATAATATGTGTTTAAGACTTTAAGTAATTTTTACGTTTTATAGGCTACTTTTATCCTCAAAAATACGCTTAGATCTTACTACGACCGATAAAGATTATGCCTAAATTATGCCTAAACCTTGTTGAAATAATGAAATGTATTACTTTTTACATGTATCTATATCATTTCATTATTTTCAACCCTTTCCAATACATATATCTGCTTATTATTAATGATTGAAGAATGTAAAATAATGATGGGCCATATTGGATACACGTGAAACCCAATATGTCCCACTAGCTATTTAATTTCCAAAATCTATAGAATTTTTATATATTATAGCCTCTTCTTCAAGCAAATACCGAGTTTGCCTCTTCTTCGACTCAACCGTTGAAATATAAGAAAATACTAGGTGCAACACAAAGCTTCTTTTCTGTAGAATAGATAATCCATAGTCTAGAAATATAATTATGGGTAATCTGATAAAATGAGAAGTACTTCAGTACACTTTATAATGGAGAGTGTGGTCGTTGTAGTCAGCAGGTCATTTAGGATTCTTAGTTACAAGATAAGATAAGATAAGACAAAACTATATTCAGTGACAAGCAAAGAAAATTTATATAAGATTTATTAAGTGTATTAAATGTGTTGAAAATATATATAAGAATTATTAAGTTTATTATATGTTGAAAATATTACTATATCCCTAAAAATATATTTCGCAACTTAATAAATCGCCAACTCAGAACCAAAGGGTTCTATATCAAATTCAGACAATTTCACGATAGAGATGATTGAAAATTTTACCCCGAGTACTTCGAAATGTTACTTGGTATTTAGATAAAAAAAATATAACCTATTATAATAAAGCTCTAATACTATGTTGGAATTATATTTGAGCTTTAAAAGTCCTTAATTTATCCCACAGTAAATTATAAAATTTACAGATAGAACTGTACAGTAAATTATAAAATTTACGATGCGAAGTCAGGTTCTTCCTTCAACTATTAATTCTTGTATCACTTGATTAAAACAAAATAATATATCCAAGCATTAAAGTCAAATCTGAACATTTTCACAGTAAAAGGATTAGTTTTTTATAATTTAAAATAAGATTTATAAACAGATATATCAACAACTATTTAATTTAGCATGCTGCCAAAATAGAACCTTTTGGTTCTCGAATATTTTATGAAGCGTATTCTGTATTAGTTAAAATCTATCTAAATATTCTAAACTATTGAAAATGTTTACTATCATCGTATAGAGAATATTTTAAATAAGATAATTAGGCCAAGTAGTCATTTTTGGTAAAAATGTGATATAGAACCCTTTGAGACTGAGGTCTCGAATGCTAAAAACTGTCTATGTAAAATGTTTCTGATAAAATATTACTATTGACAGGTTTTATCTGTCTTTCATGTAAGAATTAATAAAAATAATATTTCCGAATTTCTGTAGCATAAAATAGTTTCCTACGTATAAAATTTAACATTACAAATATAGCAAATACATATTTACTGTATCTATAAATCTATCAAATTAATAGAAATATGAATGTTGGACAAGTTTTATATTTAGTAGGGTGCAATGACTTTTAATATTCGCAAGCTAGATTATAATAAAATCAATAAACAAATTTTAAAGACTATGCTTTTATTAAAATGTACTAAAAAGGAATAAATAATTTCGGTGTTTGATATAGCAGTATTTCACAATTATATTACTATATTACAAAAAATAAAAGCGTGGAGCGCTCATCAAAATATTCAAATTATATTAATTAATACATAACTTATTTCAAACTTTTGATGAGCGCTCCACGCTTTTACTGTTCTGTAATATAGTAATATAGTAATATAATCGTGAAAATACTGCTATTTCAAAGACCAAAATGATTTATTCCTTCTTAGTATATTTTAATAAAAGCGTAGTCTTTAATTTTGCTTCCTCATGGAGGAAGCTTTGTGATAGTAAAAAAATTTTTTATAAAAATAGGTTAGAAACATGTTTAGTGCGTGTGAATGTGCGTGTGTGCCGATGTGTGTATGTGCGTGTGTGTGTGTATGTATACGTATGTATGTGCGTAAGTGTGTGAGTGTGTGCGTGTGTGTATGTGTGAGTGAGTGTGTGCGTGAGTTAGTCTGTGTGGATGTGTGTGTATGCGTGTGTTTATATGTGTGTGTGTATGTGTGTGTATAGGTGTGCATAAATAATATCGTAGATTGAGTGATCATGTATTTGAAAGACCATAAAATTACCTATCTTTTTCGACCTAAAATTTGGAATAATTAGTTATGTCTGTGAAATATAAAAAGAAAAATTTTTGATTTACGATAAATGGAGTAAAACGGTAGGATTTGATTCGAAACTTCCCAAAAAGTTAGCTTTTTTCTGTCTATTGGTTGAATTCTTTGCGCAGATCATATCGATTTTTATATTCCGAGATATTTGAAGTTATCTATTTTTTAACGCTTATATTTCGAAAATGGAACGGTCATTTATGTCTAAACTGGGCTCATTTTTTTCGTCTTTAATATACATTCGAAATTGAAAAGAAATTTAAAAATTCATAGACTCGTTTCTATAGAGCAATTTTTAGCGGTTTTTGGATTTTTGAGTTTTAGTTTTTCGATTATTTTGGTATGTTTGAAATATTATTATCAATTTAATGCAACTGTATTAAAAGGAGCATATAATTACCTATCGTTTACAACCTAAAATATTGGATAAGCTCTTTCCCTTTTATTGTTATACACGAAAAAAGTAATATTTAGTTTAAAAGGTTATATCTCGGAAATCTATGTTGGCAAATCGTTAACAAAATTTCAGATAATTAGGATTTCACTGAATCTACGTACTAACATCTGATTACATTTAATCTAAATATTTAAATAATTTTAATACATTACGTGCAGAGAAAAAATTGCTGTGATAAGGATTATTACCTATCGTTCTGTAATTTTAGTAAAAGATTATTTTTTGTCAACCCATCAATGATAAAAAAGCACAGCGTTTTTGAGCTATTAATTAAAAAGAGATATAGTAATTTAAAATTAATTTATTATAACAAAGAATTTCACATTGGAACAATCAATTTAGTTGAGAAAGCCAAGTGCCAATGAATTGGCAGTGGTTTTCTTTTATTTATTCTATTTTATACTTTTTAGTTATTCAATTGTGGAAAAAAATTTTAGTTTGCAACATCACAGCTATACACTTATACTCATACATATACATACATATTATACATTATTCATTATACACAAATTCACACACGCAGTATTTTATTTAGTAAATATGAATCTTGTTCATACACGTACAATATATATACATATATATGTATATATTTTTTTCTGGCTCCAGATGAGATGTAATAAAGAAACAACAACAAGCCTAAGATATAGGAAGCGCCTAAAAAATCGATCATGCATTTTGACGCAGAAAAACAGACAAGTAAAATAAAAGCGTAGAAAAAAGGCGAACGAAGAAGAACTACAACAATATTTGAACCCTAGGCACTTGTGCGACAGGTGAACGCTCTACTACTGAGCTATATTTTCACGCTGACTGCCTTACTTCAATTACAGCTCATCTCCTATCGCACCTGCATTTCTCCTCGTTACATATATACACGTGACGTGATTATGAAGTTTAAAATAGAATTATTTCAATACTCAATTAAGAAATTAGTCTTATTATTGAAAATGAATGTTATTTTAAAACCAGAATCAGATTAGAATACTGAATTATTTCTTATTTTCTCTAAGTCAATTAGATCAATGGAAATGTGACTAACGTACATAACTACACGCCCTAAATATAGTATATATATATATATATATATATATATATATATATATAGTATGTATATATCGAGTTAAAAGTTAGTTTTTTAATAGTCAAGTAAAAAATGAATATTAATATTGAATATGAATATAAGTATAAATAAAAATCAGGTTTACATATTCTGATGAACATTCTTTCTCACGTGATTTAATCAATTAATTTTATCAAAAAAAATTTTAAAAGATTATACGAATATAATTTAAACGGTTACCGATTATGATATCTTATAAAGTAAATAAAATTCAGAAATTTAAAGGCAATCTGAATAAAATAAAATAATAATGCTTTTTTTTAGTATCATACACAGTAGAATTTCGTGAAATAAAATCTATTTATTAACAAAACTTCAACTTTTCACTTTACATAACGTTCAATTACACGCTAGCGCAAAAAAACCCCAACTTCCACGAAAGTACATTTCTTTCCCGCTTCATCCTACTTTGGCCGAATTCCTCGAGCCACCGAAATCTCAGATCCAGATCCGTCGCTCCATCAAAAGAAATCGTGCTCCCTTGGAGTCGCGCACAGCTTTCCAGAACGCGCGGCTCGCAACAAACCCACTCCCGCTATAATTCGTTCCGCAGCGCTAGCCGTAGTAATACCAGTTCCTCATAACCCAGCGTGTACACACCAGCCGAGTCCAGTGTACAACCTCAAACGCGCGCGAGCTCGGGGCGCCGAGAGTAGTTTTCAGCTCAACCTCCAGTTCTATAGCTCCGCAGCTCCGGCTCTGGCTCGCGAAATGGCGCGAAATCGCCCTTCCTTCCTTTTCCACCGCTGCAGCCGCATTACGTCCGAGGCGCGAAGGAACGGGGGAAAGGCTTTCGTCGCGTCAGCTTTCCTCGAGAAAATTGAACGCGAGCGTGCAAGAGAGACCGGAGAGAGACAGAGAGAGAGAGAAAAGCGGAAATCGCTGGAAACACTAGCTGCTGCTGCTGCCGCCGAGGAGCCGTTGTAATTACCGGGGCAATTTTCCCACGCGCGCTCGTGCGCAGGCGAGAGAGAGAGAGAGAGCGAACGGGGGGCAAATCGAGTGACAGCCGGAGAGCGGTAATCGCTTGGAGCGCGCGCACGCGGATCTCTCAATTTGTGCCCTGTTTTGAATGACGTGTAATTAGGTCGCTTTAGCGCCGAGCCTCCTGCCGCCGACTACGTCTGACTCACGCTTTTCGTGGATAAGTGTCTGTGTGTGTGTATGCGCGTGTGTGTGCGTGTGGTTTACGATGTGTGACTGCTCTGGTGTGGCTCTCACTTTTTGAGCGCATTAAAGCGTCACCGGAGAGCAGACATCAGCTGGCGTAACAGTGAGGCGCCGAGGTTGAATGTTGTCTTTCGGTGGTCTCGTTATTGACGCTGCACTGAGCGAGGATTCAGCTTTTTCGGTTAATTTCTTTCAAAATGAAATTGGGTTTAATCAATGATGCACTGAGAGAAGAACGTCTTTGTTATACGTAAATTTATGGATTTTAAGATGCTACAGCAGACTACTTAACCATTAGGAAATATTCGATCAGCTGCCAAAAAGTGAGGTAGGGTTTGAGTTCTTTAATATTAGTTAAGAACGAGACCCAGAACAAATTTAAAAAAACTTTAGGAAATTATTTAGAAATGCGTTTTAGTCCTTAAGGTGGTTCTTTCATGAGAATCAACCTTATAAATAAAATTGTTTTAAAATAATTTGTTTATGGTTTACAATTTCAGGAAGTTTATAACATAGAAAAGAAACATTAACATACTTTAAGAAATAAAAGAAAAATTTTCTTATAAATTTCGATATAACCAATTTAGATATCGCGGGAATTAGAGGATTTGACAAATTATCCGAATCTTCTTTACATGTTATCAGATTTTTATTTGGAAGGTCTCAGTTTGTTCCTTAAAAGATTTTAGGGGGAGTGATCAATATGAAAATTGAAAAACATCGAAAAACCTGCGAAGTTACAGCCAATTGTTTATAAGTCCGTACACCCAATACGGATTGATTCTTCCCGGGTATGTTTGAATTTAACCTGCAATGTTTATCTACATATACGGTATATACAGATATACTTTGTAGGTTAAATTCAATTGCGTTCCGGAAGAATCAATGTATTGGGTGTACACATGTTTTTGTTAGATCGTACGTGTACAAGTATAAACTGTAGGCTGTAACTTTCCAGGTTTTTCGATGTTATTTAATTTTTATATCATTAAGTCCCCCTGAGATCTTTCAGGGAAGAGAATGAGATCTTTCAAGGAAGAGAATGAGATCTTCCAAATTGAAATTGGATGAAAAATAAAGAAGATTTGGATCATTTATCAAATAATTCTCTAATTTAGGCGATATTTAATTTTACAACATCGAAATTTTCATGAAAAAAAATGTATTGTCACTTAAAGTACCCGTCTCTTATATTATAACGTTTCTGATATTGTAACACGTAAACAAATTATAGTTTAAATTTTTATTTTTAAGGTCGATTCTCATGAAAGAACCATCTTAACTAGAGGGTTTTTGCAATATACATAGTTTTTTGAGTTTTCTCGGTATCTATGCAATCAAAAATAACTTAGGCCCCCGGTGGAAATAATCCACTTCGATCTTATTGTGTAAAAATAGACCAGACGTCCTTAATGGGTTAAAGTCATGCTTTACAAACTACATATCGCACTCCCATAGCAAGACTATGACAACTCATAAGTATTCTTACTATATTTTTGTAAAGAGAAATAGGTCATACAAAAAAATACCTTTATACAGTTCGAAAATTAGTTTACATAAGTTAATGAACTATTGCATTTCATAAACAATTTATGTTGCTTATTTGATTTAAGAAAAATAAAATTTTTCACTGTCCATCATAGCATGTTATTTAAAAATAAATTGGCTTCTCCTATATCGACGATAACTTTTTTATTTTCCTTTTACAGAAAAGCCATTTAATACTCTGAATATTGGATATGAAAATTTCAAGAAATATAAAAACGGATATAAGGGACAACAAACTAAATACAAAATATTACATTAATTTAAAGAAAAATATAATTTGTTACCTTCGTATAGTCACACTGAATTATAAGCGTGTTTTTTATTATCAAAATAATAACTTCCACAAAAAAGTCAAACGTATACATGATTTTCATTACACTGCTGTCACGTTATTAAAGCAATATCGTATAGATACTTAAGAGGATGCATCAGATCTACTTTGCCCGCCGATAAATACATGCGAAAATTTCGTTTTACTACAAACATACGCATCAGAATGAAATTTCCTTTTAAGGGTAACTTTATTTACGTAAAATATATAGCGGAACACTCAAATTATTATCATCATCAAAAGTTAGCATCATCACTTAATTGCTAATTTTCGATTCTAATAATAATTTGAGGCTTCTCCTATGTATTTTCCGTAAATCAAGCTACTCTTAGAAGGATATTTGATTCTTATGCGTATTTTCTGAGAAAACCCATATTTTCTAATTTATTAGCAGGTACAGTAGGTCTGACGCATCCCCTTAATTCTACTTAATAAAATATAAAAATACAATATCTAAATATACATTTTACGCGAATTTAGTCCATCACGCAAGCTAAAGCCTATACCCCATTAAACTTGGAAATGTACCAACGACACTAATATCAAATATAGCATTCAATTCAGGTCTGTTAGCATTCCTCGCTCAGTCTCTTCCATAAAAGGCAAAAATGTCAATATATTCCTCGCCTTGTCCCTCCAAAAATAAAGCCACATCCACCTTCCCAGTGGATCCGTCTATCCCACACAATTACAAATTCACTCCGCGTACAATAAAAAATACCAAGGCTAAGTGCTCGCGACGCGATACCAGTAATTGAAACATTAAGCTTGTCATAGCCCCCCCCTCCTCTCGCTCCGAGACTGACAGAAACACGGCACAGCTGCGGGTGACAAGTCGCGTCGCGAAACTTCTTTCTCGAGCCGAACGCCTGTGTATTTTTAATTTCTGCGCCTCGCGACAAAAGGGCAAATAGAGGAGAAAACGAGGAGCTTTTATGCAGAGAGTCGTCGAGAGAGAGAGAGAGAGAGAGAGAGAGGAAGAAAAAAAGGGGATAAAGCGAGGCAGGGGCTTTTTTACCCGGTAGCGGAGGCGCCCCGACGATGCCGAGATCCGGGCACAAAGGGGTCGTTACAGTTAGCCGGCCGCGTGCTTCTCCGCGCTCTTTCTATTTATCTTCTTCGAAACTAAACTTTCCCGGCGTTTTATTGCAGTTGCTCTTCCAGGAATAGCGCGCGCGCAGCAGGGGGGGGAGGAGCGAGATGGACGGACCAGTGGCAGGCACGAAAGCGCACGCGCCTCTGTATAAAGTGTAAGCGAATACACTGCGCGTGCATCCTCGTTTCTATTTTTTCTCTCCTTCCTTCGCTCTCTTTGCGCTTAGCTGCCGCGGCATACATGTGCAGCGGGGCGCGATTCGCCGGCAGATTTTTGGAGGTCGAAGAGCAGAAAAAGGAGCGCTGCTCGTGACCTCTGCGCTTCGCTCGGTGTGTATATAGCCTTATGCGGAATTCAGCGCGTTTACGGCGTAATTTATCGACACGTGAAAAAGTGGAGGCTAGTTATGGCTTTATGTTCGAGAGTGCAGAAGTATCGAAATGCGCTTAATTTTGAGTGGCATTCATTCTCGTAAACTGAGAATGACAATTTTATATTGAGTACGAATGAAAAATTATTTTATGCCGCGTAATTGCTCAGCAATAAGTGTTAAGAAATAGACAGTAATTCGTATTTATATTAATTGTCGGTTTATTAGGTGTGCGTATATTTTATCGTACAATCCTTTGACTTCCGTACAGTCTCTGTCCTCAGTTGTGATAACAATTGCATTTTTTATCATGATTTTCGTTAAAAAGTACAAAAGATTTATTTGAGAGTAGGACGAAAGTTCATTTTGTATTTTAAAACTATAATTAAATTATATATCTTCTTGAATATAGTGTTAAAGTCTGAATAACATTCTTTTGCAGAACAATATTTTGATAGCCTAATCTCAATTTTATATTCTATGAATAAAATATGCATAAAAGAATTTTTTATGTTAGACTTTAAAAAGCTTTTTGTGGAAGGATTATAGTGTATATAAAAGACTTTTTATGGATAAAAGCGAGCAGTAAAATTTAAAGTTTGAAAATGACGTTATGGAATCATTCCGTTAGATGAAAATAAACACTTTTGATTGATTGTAAAATTGTCGTAAATTGTTTGGAAAGCTAAATTATTTCTTCAATAAACGTAAGATTTCATTGGATTCCAATTAACCTTCGGTCATTAAACTTTCAACTGTTTGTATTGAGAAAAAATTGGAGCCTATAAAGGATTTAAATTTAAATCTTGAAAGTAGAAAGAAGACTTCTTAAGTTATGAGTGATTATGTATGCAATTGCTAAATAAATAATTGTTTTATTATATTCAGTATTTATCTACCTACAGTCAAATATAGAAATGTCTAATCAAGTAAATAAAATTAGTATATAAATAAAAATAATAATAATAAATGCGAATAAATCCATAAATAATAATATATAAAAATAAATTCTTAAATAATAATAAATAAAAATAAATTCTTAAATAATAATAAATAAAAATAAATCCACATATAAACCATATCCTAACAAGCTTCGTATGTTAGAATACCCGCAAAACTCATGCTACTCCCAAATTATATCTAAAACAAGCTATTTTCGCTCGATCTCATTTGTATTTCATCAAGCAAAGAAAGAAGCTCGAAAGAATTCTCCTTGCGGCTGCAGCCCAGCCCAGCAGCAGCAGCCCCGCGGCTCTACTTTCCCTCCCTCCGCCCTCTTTTACGGTTGGCCCGTCGGGGCCCGGGGTGATTTGTGGCTAATTGCCAGGATTCTCCGGTTGCTGGTATTTAACTTCTCTTAAAGGAAGAGGGCCGAGCGCGAAGTCTGTCTTTCGTAACCGGCAGCAGTAGCAGCTGCAGCAGCAGCAGCCTTGGAACGAGTTCAAACTCCGTCTACTCGCCGGGCGGCTAGAGGGGCGTAAACAAAATTAGGCCGGGCCATGGAGCGAGTGACACTTGATTTACCAGTGTGGACTTGCGACTTCGATTTCGACCGGAGGTTGAATATGTGGCTGTGGGGGTGTGTGTGTGTGTGTTTGTGTGTGTACATAGTTGTCTGTCCTCGATTGAATCGTTAAGAAGATTCGTGAAAGTTTTTGCGGTGCGTAATGTGAGTCCTTTACAGTGAGAGAACAAATTCCTTGTGTCACGGATGACAGATTCATTATTAGTTAAAAATTGTTCACGTTTTTTTAAGTGATTAAAGCAAGGAAGTTTTCGGCATGGGTGAAAGAAATAAAGAAAGTACCACAACGGACTCAGTTTCTGATCAGGATCCAAATCTTGATAATTTTCTTACATAAAATATTATCTAAAGCTTATTGTTACAAAAAAAATCAAATCCATTAAACTTTATAGTTAAGCCGGTAACGTCGAAACCCTTAAAAATTAAAAAAACCTTGGAAAATTGTTTACCAATCTATTTGAGCACTTAGCTAGAGGATTTTTGCAATATGATTTTATGAATTTTAAGTTTATTGCACAAAGAAATCTTAGAAAAAAACGAATGAAATATAAGTGTCCTCCAGGATGAATACGGCGCTAACGGGTTGGGTCAGGAGGTTCTATCGTCATATTGCCTCAATAAAATAAAAACATTTTTTACTATAAATTATCACTCTTGTGATATTTAAGTCAATATATTATAAAAGAAGGTATTCCCGTCTACCTAAAAAATTTTTTTATCGAAATTCCATTATTGCAAAAGTAATTATTCGCAACTAAAGAAAGACTCGACAAAACAATGCGAGACTTTTCTGTATTTTATCCGATTTGAATTTTAAAAGTCTCATTTTGTTCCTTGAAAAATTATCGGGGGGACTTACCCAAATAAAAATTGTATATCATCGGATAACCTGCAAAGTTACGTTCAATTGTTTATAAGTTCATACATCTGTTTTATAAATAATCGGACATAACTTTACAGGTTATCCGATGATATACAATTTTAAGTGGGTAAATCTCCCTGAAATTTTTCAAGGAACAAATGAGACCTCTAAAATTAAAATCGGATAACAAACAAAAAAGTCTCCACTCTTTTGTCAAATTTTTCTCTAGTATACGATATTACAATAACAAAATTTCGATAAACAGAAATTTTTTAGTTTCATAAAAACTCTTTATTTTATATATATTGACTTTCATATCATTATGTGAGATTAAATTGTAGTAACAAATGTTTGTTTTTTATGACATCGATAAAAAATATACCTTATATCGCATATTTATCGTATTCAAAGTAACGATCGTCAAGACCAACACTTAAGTGGTGGTCCCGACCCTGGGGAGTAAAGACAATGTTTACATTTTCATATTTGAAAACAAAAATGTTTTCTAGAGGTTTTCGAGGTTGCTGAATAAAATGAAACTGTCAGTTATTACATATATGGGAAAATCCATAGAACTTTTAAATGTTTGTATAAGTTTCTTTGTCATCTTCTAAAATAGGTCATTCGGTTTCCCGACGAGGCACATGATAGAACAAAGGCTTACAATTTTTGTTTCGGTAATAAGAAATAAATCCTGATATTTGTATAAGAATACATCAAACGGCACAGTTAATACTTCCATTAGACTACGGAAAAGAGTAACATTTAATAAAAAAGGCGAAATTTGAGTCTTAAAGAAATATCAACTGCGCCGTTTGACATACCCTTAATAAAATATCAGAACTGATTTATTGACATCAAAACAAAAAATTTAAGCCTTCGATTAGTCATATCCCTAATTATAAAACAAAAGTACAGCTGTTTGTAAATGACAATCAATTAATGATAAAAGTGAAAAGTTTTGTGGATTTGTCCATATACACATAAGTAGATGAGTGTAGAACATGAATTTAACAAACTTTTGTCTAGCACCACTATAGTTATTTTCCGGCCCTCTAAAGGTTAAGGAAGATTCTTAACTCTGAGTCAACCTTTCTCTCGATGTACGTGCAGGCAGGAGCTTTTGTGCTTGAAGATTGTGCAATCGCGCGCGAACTTTGATGATATACACGTGCATTCCTGGTTATTTACTCTGTGTAAATAGAACATGTCATGCAGTTGCGAGCTGGTGTATCTCAATTATTTGCTTGGTTGGCGTATGGTAAAATTTAAATAGCGAGTATCTTGCAACATTTAATAAGTTGTTTGATATAAACTTGAATATGTATACTTTAGATTTATTTGCACTTTTGCAGTGTAAAATATTGTCGTCTATTTTCTGGAATATAAATTAAGTAAAGTAAAGTAAAAATATGGTTTCTGCTAAAGCAATAGATTTCTGATTTTATATAAAACAATATTGTTAAATTGAACAGCAAATGATTATTTAAAAAGTATTTTAAAATGTCTGAAAAGTATATATTTCTTTAAATACATAAAAATACATCAAAAAGATTTCTGCTTTTGGCGTTTATAGAGAAATGTTATCCAGTGAAACAATATTTATACTAATACATTTTTTCATCTGGTATTCTCAGAAAGAATCATCGTAAGATTGTTTGGATCAATAAAACTTCTCTTTAAGGTAATGTTAATTAAGCTCCCCTGTTACTGGTAAATATGGAGAACTACTTTTCTCGTTGAATTTTCAATTTTAAGAAAATATGTTTCTAGAAAGTTGTTGTTTTATATTAAAACCACAACGATCCATAGACATATTTAGGTAAAATCAAATGTTAATTGTAAAATGGGGATCCTCGTAATTATCGATGACGGATGGGTTTAATATGAACCGATAAGTAATATTAGCTATATAGAAAACAATACAAATAACGAATAAATTCTCTCTTAATGTACAACACTTTATCTACCGAAAAAAGTTACTTTTAAAAAATAGGGTTATGGTATTTTTTGCTGAACAAGACAGCATTTACAGTATATTTAATTAAACGGTAAATTATTATTTAAAAAATATTAAGAAAAGAATTGAAAAACATGATTTTTTATAATGCAATTGATTTCTGCTTTTCACTTTTACAGCAAAATGTTTTCGAATGAAAAAATATGTATTCAATGAAACCTTTCTTTTATAATTTTCTGCTTATTTAATTGAACAAAACGAGGGCAATACATAAATTTAGTAATTAAACACATACAATCATATAAATACAATCACGTTTTCAGAATTAATAATTTTATTTTCGACAATAATTTCAGAGCGCCATTTCATTTAGATTTACGCCCGAGCCTTACGCACTCCATCCCGGCAGTCCCATTTCTCATACAACAAGTAACACCCTCCACCAAGTAGATTACGCGCTCGGAGTCATAAAAAACGCGTGCCACGCTATACGCGCGCTCGCACGATAATTTTGCGAATCTCTCCAAAGTAATCTGAAACATCGGCACTAAACCCGACTACGCGCGCGCGCTCCCACTCTACCTGAGCTAAAACTTCACGCGTATAACGCGCGCACTCGGAATAAAGTTGTTCCGCATCATCGCCATAAATGATGGTCATTTGTACTAAGACCTCCTCCTCTTTCCCTCTCTTACATTTGCGCTCGCACACTTGCTTACAGGTCTTGGCATACTCGTGTGCGCAGCGCAACGCAACTCGGGCGCCAATGTAGAAAGATCGAGCGCATGAACTGCGCGTACACTGCGTTCAAACTTTTTACACGGGCGTCCTACTTGCGTCGCGCTGCGCTCACGAGTACACCAAGACCTTAAGTAACGAGCGGCTCATTTCCGGCGCGGAAGATTTAGAAGGAGGCGCGTGCAATATCGTATATGTAATGAGCGAGGCGCAATCGGTCGCGATAAGCTCCGAAGGCAAGCGGCCGGCTTTGGGATTATGCGCTTAACCCTCTTCAAGAACAGGATGCGCGCCGCCACCTCCGCCGCGTCGGGTTTATCTCAGGGCGAAGCGCCGAGCTAAACAGCCTAATGAACGCGCAAACTGCGCGACAGCCGTGCAACGCGGGCTCTTTTATATGCGTGTATGTATAACGTGCAAGTGAGCATTAGATTTGCCGCATCGGAAAATGCAAATTGCGAGCGATTTCGCGATACGGGTGGGTTGTTCTTGGGAAGAAGGAGCTGCTGAAAATTGGTGTTTCAGCTGTTCTTGTTTTTTTATTATTTTTTTGATGTACCAAACATTATGGCAAATATATTCGAGACATATTTAATACATAAAGTTTCAACAACAAGTATTAGAAGTAAACTGTAGGAGAAAATATTTAACGTTATATTTACTTTGTATCTTTATTTAATGCTAGTATTCTTATTAGATTAGTTGGAATATTTTAAAAGACTTCTTGCATGCATTTGATATAATGTTTCGTAGATCCAAAAATATTTATAATACGAATAAAACAAATAAACTGAGAATACACAAATAGGAAAGCAATAATCGGTTGATGAAGTGAGGATAGCGGGACGTGTATCGAAAGCACAGGTAGTGCAAAGTGCGTAGGGACGCGGAAAGAATGTAAGGAATGATGGTTCCAGGAGCGCAGCTCCCGCCTGAAAAGAAACAACTTATGAATCATGAAAAAAAATAGTTACAAAAATTATATAAAAATTAAAAAAAAAATTAAAATTATTTTCTTTTTCATTTTATTCAATATTTCTTAAAATTTTGTCTTATGTATTATATATTATATATAATATATATTATATATTATAAATAACATGATTATTATAATTATGTAAAATATAATTTCATACAAATAATGATAATAATTTTATATTCAATATTGTACGCTGAATGCGCAAAATAGCTATTTTACGCACGCAGTTTGAAAAAATATAATAATCGCTAAAACACCAATTTTTAATAGCGCCTCCCCTTAATTGTTTCATGATTAGACTGTATTCCTGCGCTGAATTTTCCCAAGGTAGACTTTGATATGGAGATATTTAAATAACGTGATGTTAGAAAAAAAGTGTAAATAATGAGCGAAAACAGTTTTTTAACATCATTCTTATACTAGAGATAAAAAGAAATGCTGTAAGTTATAACATAAGAGCTTAGTACAATATATACGGTTATGTCTGACTATAAACGACCTTTTCTACTTAGCATGTATTATCTTTAATTTCATTTGTAAATGGCCGGAAAATATTGCTCTCATTTTAAACTATATACTTCTACTTTTATTATTAAAATAAAATTGAGGTTATAATGTTAAAAAATATATTATTAGTTGATTAGTTAAAAACTCGAAGTATATTCGATACATCAAAGGGTTTTATAGCGATAACACGTTTTTCTATTTCACTACTCGTTCTAAGTTTCTTCTAGTTAGTACTTCCATAATTCTTGAAACCATTATATTATTTTAAATAGGTACAAATAAAAAATATTGTTTTGATACCAGAAACATAGTTAGAGTTCAAGAAACACATTTACCTTCCCGTCTCTTGCTAAGAGCTTCATTATATAAGCTAAATAAGCTTCTTTTATGAGGAAGCAATTTATTATGCTAATTTAATCTTCCTATTGTATTTTATTTTATAGCTTGGAATAACTTATTGGTCGAGATATTTTCCCATAACTGAATCGATTAACTTTAGGCAGCGTTCCAACTCAGCTACTTACCCACACTGCTGGTCGTATATTTTTCTTCTTTACTTTCTTCTATACATATACAACAAAGTACGCACGCAGTGATCAATGTAAATCCTTTTACTGCTATTACTTGTTGACAGATCAAGTATAGTAAACTTTTTAAAGAATGATGCCAAATTTATCCAATTTTGTTAGCCTAGGTTTGTTTATTAAAAGTATTCAGAATTTTAAAATCAAATCATCAAGTTATTTTAACAAATATTTTGCTCGTTTTATAAATTAATATTCAACAATATATATTGCAAAACTGCTTTGTATCTTAATAAAAAGAATTGCTAGACCCGCATAATTTGAGGATAAAAATGTCTTAGTTATTCCTTACCAATATATAGGAGCATATTAATAAACTGTAAACTTTTACTCCCAGAGAATGTAAACTATTTAGAAGTTATTTGTATTTTTAACTTCACGAAGTTCAAATGTACAGTTTGCATTCAGGGAGAATAAAAAAAAGTATTAAATTATTTCTTGAAAACTTGCACAATATTCACATTTTTTAGCGCTAAGATCGTAATTCAATAAACATTTTCGAACAGTAAAAGCGTGGTTAAAAATCTGCGTGATGAACTCTACAAAATATAATTTTACCAGATAAATATATAGATAAATTACAATACATTTAACTCCCCTTTATTGTGAAATCTCGCGCAGATATCTAAAATCCTTCATTCATAAAACTAATAAAAAATACGTTGTATTATAAAGGCCAATCAACCAATTAAGAACTTACACTCAATATTATTTAACACAAATATAATACCCAGCGCTTCAGTCCTTTCAATTTTACAAATTCACATTCATAATTGCTCGTGAGCCATTCACCAGCGCGACATTAGCATTTCCGATCTAACTGCGCGACGCGATATTATTTAATGTGCCGCAATATCGATCGGCGCCCAAATTAATATAATTTGAAGAGACACGACCTGGCGCAAGCCGCGATACAGGGCCGACTATACAGCGCAGTTATAACAAACAGCGTACAGTAGTATCGAAGTCGCGCCGAGTTTTCATCCTATACGTGTGAGTGTGTGTGTGTGTGTGTGTGTTCCGCGGTGAGCCAGGACGACACTCGCACGTGACGCACGCAGCAATTCTACACGGGATATATGTGTATGTGTGTATAGCGCGGAATATATCCGGAACAGGAGCAGAAACTGCGTGACGTTTGGCCGGAATTTATTAGTGGTGTGCGCGCTGGCCGGCCGCGCGCAGTGCATCCCCCTTGGGGGAACGTTCGTTTGTTGTAGCGCGACGAGCAGAAATCGAATAGAAAGTGAGATACGAACAACGAAAGGCGCGCATAGATAGCTTTCGTAACTTCGAGCCGGGTGATATTTGGTTATTGGGTTATGCGCTTGTGTTCTGAAGCCTTGGAGAATATATCGATTTGTTTTTAATTTGCACCGTATTAAATTTGTTTTTATAGTTTATCTTTGTACAGGGAAGTGCACTGAATACAGTTATTTGAATATTATGCTTAACAATTAAAGGATCGGATGCCATAACAGTATAGGAAATAGCAGAACAATTATTGTATGATGAGAATAATAGTATTCGATTATAGAATTATATAAGATCTGGATAACGCAATATTACATCAACTTTGTACGTCTACATTTTTATTTGTTTCTTAACGTTCAAATGTCAATGGTTTTTTATACAAAACGTAACCATTTATTTACTTAAGAAACTATATAACAGGCTATTATGTTGTTATTCATTATACAAAAATGTTCTATCCTAACGTTATATAGATAGAGAAAGAAATGTTTTGAAAAAGAATTACATAGACCATGACAAAAGGATAAATAATTTGGAAATGAAATAGTATTCAGACGTTTTCATGTTAGAAAATAAAAAATTGGAGAAAACACTTTTCTGAATTACATTGCAGCCGTGTGTATTTTCACCGAGATGTGCACATTCTCCGTTTTGTTCAAGTTACAGAACAATGCTCAGCTTACATTAGTCACGTCAGAAAAAGAATATGCATAATCCATGAAAAACTGTTAGCACTTTGATATTATATAACACTGAAATATTTTCACGCGAATACATGCGCAGTATTTCAACACGAATGACGTTTTATCTTATAAGATTATTAATAAAGGTATTTTTAAAAGTTTACTCAGAAAAGTTTGCTTTGTTTGCATCCAATTCAAGAAAATGTTTGGTTTATTCAAAACTTTATGCACGTGAATAGATCGAAATGATACATTACAGCTTCCTCAAACTTTATAAATTGTTCCAATATGAAATTATTTATTCTATTTAATTCTGTAGTGAAAAATCAATATCATTTTCTAAAAATTACACTAAATTTATCATAAGATTATTAACATAAAGAAAAAACAGAAAAAACTAAAACACAAAAATCGAAAAAATCGAAAAATAGCTAAAACAACACTATACTATACACTATATTTACTATAATTATTTAGCAGATTATTCTACACGCGCTAGTATATATTAATAGATAAATAGCAATAACTGCTATTAATGTAGCATTTACTATTAAAATAAAATAATTATTGCGATTGTGCAACTGAGTCCCGCCATTACCATACGAAATAGTAATTTTTATTAGACCATTTTCTTCCGTTTAGTCACGTTTTTTTCATTCGAGAAGATAATTTGGGAGAAAGAAGAAAACCAATCCAAAATTTATAATTGAAAGAGATAGGTAATGTTATGCTCTTTTTAATGAATTTACAATAGATTTATCATAATATTTCTAATATACCAAAAAAAACAGAAAATCTAAAACTCAAAAATCGAAAAATCATAAAATTGTTATAAAAAAGGTCATGCCTCAAAAATTATACTGAACATTCTTCTCCATATTTCTAATCATCTCAAATTTTTTCAAAAATTTTCCGTTATATGTTTCCGAGATATAACAGTTTAGACAAAAGATAACGTGTATAACAAACTCTATAAAAAATGTTATATTATATGGAAATGTAATATTATAAATATTGGGGCTGACGTTTCTACCCCTGTGCTTCGCGAGCGCGTCGGTCCCATTTTTTTAACCTGCAGAGTAATGTTTATTAAAGAGAAGCGATAATAAAGGGGTACTCAAGTTTTACGGTTGTAGATTCTGTGCGCAGACCTTGGATAACTCGCGGTTCGCGGCCTTCTTAGATTACCAAAATCTTTATAATTATATAATTTATCTAAAGTAATTTTCAAGCCTTAGATTGCCAAAATCTTTACTATAATATAATTTATCTAATGGAATTTTCAAGAGTAAACTTACCTTATAAGTCAAAGTGCTTATTTGTTATAAGTGCAAGGAAGTTTTAATGTAGTGCTTGCTTCAAAGGAAAAATCAAGGGAATGAATTGCTAAAATACATTGTTAGAAATTTTCTTTTTTGATAATATCAACAGTTGTAATTCTACAAAATTTCAGATAGACTCACTGAGTAACTATGCTAAATAATTAACTTTGAAAGTCGTATTTTTTAACAGAATATGGAAAATTGCTATTTAACTTCTTTAATTTGAATATAAATATATAGTTCTGCTTAAGGTGATGCTAAACTCCTTGTCACCGTCAAATACGAGGAACCACTTATTTCATTCAATTTTCAATTTTGAGAAAATATCTCTATGGTAAGTTATTGTTTTTGATCAGGACAATATAATAACGTTTCATAAAGATATTTGCAAAAAACACGGGGTTTAGCATCACATTAAGAGAACACACGAATAAGCAGATAACTTTTCTAACAATCGTAAGTGTCTTTAATACACTTTAAAATTTTTAGATTATTCGAGGTTCAGAATAGATGTTTAACCGAGCCGAAAATTGACGTAAAAATGCGAATATGAAAACTTTCAATATCCTTAAAAGTTTTTTAATTGTTCGTAAATTTTAATTTTATATGCCGATTTGTATGAAAGTTCTCAAATAAAGTTTCCATTTATCTTTTTATACACTTCTACGCATTCTAGAAATCGATTATAAATTGCGGGACCCATTAAAACACTCGAACAATTGGTACCTAAGCGATACTGATACGATCCTTGCGGATAGAACTCGAAGTAACACGTATAGTATACCTATATATAACGAAATTGACTGAAAAACTACTCTCTCGCTGGTTTGAAATTTAGCCACCACGTGAAATTTACAGGGGACTTTTGGCGCTTCGGTATCGCTAAGATGCCAATATGTACTTGCATGCAATAACTATCTCAAACTAAGATTCGGAGATGCCGGAATATATATGAGGACATTCTGATTCTCGGTTTCAAACATTTTTTTTTGTTTATTGTCTAAATCAATCATTATTAATGTAGAGAATGGTTTCTAAAGTTACAGATTGATAAACGGAGCTGTAAGGGGCACGCTCTACATAAAAATCGATTTTTTTAAATTAATTAATCATTAATTCATTATTAATGAGAAGAATATATGTCCAAAGTTACAAGTGAAGCATTCAAATCTATATTGGAGAGTCCATTTAAAATTTTATAAACGTCCATAAACATATACAACTGTTTATAAATCACGACATTATTTATCTGATTTAAACTGTTCAATTGATAAATAATATTTTCAAGTATTGATTGCAGTGATAAATTTCATCATATTTGACTCTTTTATGTTGATAATGTTAAAATATTTGCAACAGTTTACAAAATTTTTAAAACGGACTTATTTCGTTACAGTTCTGAACGCTCCAATTACAGGCCGGTTAAAGAGACCATATTTTAAAAATTATTGTTTGAATGTGGTATACTAGTTCATTAGATACCTACACTGAAATAAATTAAAATAAATTGTTGTTTCTTTCGATTTAGATAATCCAGTTGATCAAAATTACGTCCTTCAGCTAAGCATCTGTATTAGAAGGTGTCATCTTCACTTGCAGATAGTTGCATAAAAATTAAAAAAAAAATGTTTGTAGTTTAAAAATACTAAAATATATTAAAATTTTGTTTATAATGCTCAGTATTTACTTTATCATAAAAAAATCACTGAAAATCGGCTGAATTTTTAGTTAAGGAAGTAGAACATTGCCAATTGTCTAAGCGTTGCCCTCTAAAAATCACCATCCACATACACTCGACGTGGGAAATTTCTGGTCGAATGGGTTTGAATTTTTTTGAAATACTGCAATTTCATTGGGTATCATTGAATTGAACGAACATTTTCGCTAAGCTCATTGGAGGATTGCAAACGCATTCGACCAGGAATTTCCCACGTCGAGTGTACATATAGGGTTCTCAAAGTCAAAGTGAAACAAAACCTTATCGGTGCTAATTGATAATTTATAGATGATTAGGTAGTTCTATGTTGAGCGACAGATTATGATAACTGTGATCTTTCAGGCACTATGATTCATAATCATTACTAGCTGGCTAATATAAGGAGGGTGCAGGTAATGTGGCCACCTTAAGGAACTTTCGATTCCCAGTAGTTATGTATATCGGGTTATGTGGCTTTGGAAACTATTGAGACGTGTTATTTGAACCTTTAACTCTAATACCTCGTGAGCTTTTTGCAAAAAAATATTCTCTCTGAATTTTAATTAAAGAAGTTCTAAGTAGTTAAAAATTGGCCACTTTACCAACAGTAATGATAAACTGACCATCTATCAGTTCTTATGGTCAAGTCGTACATAGTAGATGCTTCAAAAAGTCAAGACTAGCCCAGCAGAGACTTCCTTTATGTGATATTTAACTGCATGGCGGCGTAGTGTACGCCTTTGTGTCGATATTTTGGGATTAGTAGGCCTAGGAATTTTGAAGAAGCAACCGCCGTTGTTATCGATGTCGATTTCCAATGCATTCGCATGGCCACTTTACCAACCGATAAACGTCAACGAAAGTTGCAATTTTCGCATCGAAAATAAACTCTACGGCAAAGCTGATACATGCATCTTAAAGTATATAAAAAATGCTACAATTTTATGTACCGTGTGATTTTTTTCGCTCATATCACACTGACAAAGGCGGTTTCTTTACATGCATATACTGCTAAGAAACCAGAGCTTTGATGCTTTCGCGCGTAAACATGAAACTATCTTATAATTCGAGGGCGCTAGCAGCTGGGTCACCGCACCTCTTAATATCTATTGTCACAGTACATATACTGTAGGAGCTACGGCGCCCCAAAATAACGCATACATCAAGATCTCGTGTAGGTGGCTACATTATCTGCACCCACCTTAATAATAAATAATAATAATTATTATTCTATTAATCTTAATGTTCAAATACAAATTTAAAAAATAACATAACCTATTCAATTACATTAGGGAAGTCTCGCAGAACATTTGTAATATATTATTTTGTGTAATGGTTACTAACTAAACTGACTTAAGTTTACGTAGTGAATCATATAAATCACTTGTTAGGAGGCGCAAACAAATATATAATTTAATTATGCTACTGGTAACGGTATAATGCCAATACATACATCGTATATTGTCCCTTAAAACATTTCTTGCATATTTACTATTTATTGCACTAACTCGCTGCAATTTGTTACATCTTTTGCATTTCTAGCTTCGTGCTTACTTTCAAACAACGCTTTGTGAGGTTTCAAAAGTTTTGAACTTTGGACACCAAACGGGCGCCATTTAACAGTTATTCAACAGAGTACATCGAAACAATTTCTGAAATAAACGAAAAAAAAGTCTAGAGTAGTTAAAAACTTGTTAACTTTTACAAAATTCCATTATAAACCAAACAAAAATCTCAATTCGAGGGACCTCGCAATATGCTACGGTAGAAGCTTTAATAACCCACATATTTGTCCATTTATAAAAAAAAAGCGATAGCATTTTAGGTTGTCTATTGTTGCTTCGAAATACGTGTCACTGACCGAAGGTGATTTTCGAATTTTATTTTTGTAAGAATATCATCCTCACACCGATAACACATTTGTTCTTAGCATTTGATCGAAAAAATATATCACCATGACGCAAAAGTTATATTCGATTTTCACTCCATTGTTAAAGTGAATCTTAGATTAGAGTTAATATGTAATTTAAATCAATGTTTCACTCTAAATTATAAGTAAACAAATGACAATACTCGTATTTCAAATATATTCAATTACTTCAGCACTTACATCAGTAGTAGCCGTAACTCGCGTGTCAGACAGGCGGAATAGCCCTTCCGATTGGAAAAGATAAAACGTTTGGTTTCTTCATTTCGTCGACGGACGCACAAACCTCATCGAAATCTCGAACTCGGACATTTATAATTCGCTGTCTCGTACAAAAGCCAAAGGCTGATGAAGGAGAAATATACCAAGAGGGGAAAAAGCAGCCGCTGGAAAAACTGCGAAAGCGATAGAGACTGAACACGAAGAAGCGAAATGAGAGAGACACGTACACAAACCAAGAGAAAGCAATGGATTAGAGGCAGTAGATACGAATTGGAAACTTCCGCGGAGGTCTGGAAAAGCGCGGTGATGGTATATATGTAACGCGGCAATACTCGCTGAGTTCGCAATTCACCTCGAGGATCCAATAACTAAACTAATTATCCCGTGCCGATGAGAAAGTTTTAATCCTACCTCTGCTCCCTATCCTCGTATGCTCTCTCTCTACCCCCTCTCTCTCTCTCTCTCTCTCTCTCTCTCTCTCTCACTCACTCTCTCACTCTCTCCCCGCGCTCTCGGCATTTTATTCGGCGAATCCCTCGCGGAAATATTCTTCGGAATATTCTAACAATGTCCGTTTTTATCGAAAAGTCGCGTCAGTCGCGCGAACTTTAAAACCGAGCCACTACGCGCGCGCGCGCCCGGAAAAAGTGCGATGCCGCCGCCGCTGTAGGTCATTCGGAATGCCACTGACGTTGGTGTATATACCTATGGCTGCCGCCCGGAAAGAAGCGGCAACGTCACTGCCGCGGAACAGATAAAAAAGTTACAGGACGGTAGTACGAGAAGGAGAGGAGATAGGTAGAATGAGATGGACAAATAAAGTCTTTTACGATCGTTTAATTTTTTAAGGTAGTAAAAGCCAAACGTCATTTTGTGGTATTTTGAATAATTTATGTTTATTTTTTCTTTTCTTGTAAATTACGGAGGAAATGGGACTTCGGAACTGTAGAAGAGTAAGGCCGTTGTTTAAGTATATTTGTTTTGAGGACAATTTTAAATTTTTTACTATAATAATACAAACTCTGTACTGAATAAAAATTTGAATTGATGATTTCACAAATCTTAGAAAATTGTTTGAATGATGAAATATATGATTCTTTTAACAAAATACAATGCTATAATATTGGTTTCGATGTCGTCACACTTACCCATATCGGAGACTAGGTAACGCTTCGTTATACGTCTTGTCAAGGGTATTTAAAGCCTTACTAGAGTTTTTCCCTTAAGGTGGAATTCTGCTATTGTTAGACCGAAATATCGAAAAAAAAATGTTTGCTAAAAAATACTCTTAAGTGTATGTAGAAACCTGTACCAAGTTCATTTTCTGCGGTACCCTTTTATTCGAGGTCCTACGATACTTTATAGATTATAAAACACATCATAGAAAATCGATAATGTTGTTAGTTTTCATTTTTCTTATTCCGAATTATGTTTTTTGAGTTATTATGAATATATACATTTAAGTATATACTAACATTCCAACTATTACACTGCAACGTTTTTGAATTGTGCGCTGAATTATTAAAAATGTTGGTATAAGTCATACCAACCTGCAGTCATTGACTTACCAACCGCAACTCAAACGTCCCAACAGCAGATGACTACACAGTGTGCTAGTGTAGTACCTTACAGCTGTCATTGATTCGCATTGGAAACATGTGTAAATCTTTCATTCTTTAGATAGACTGTGTAATTTTGAGTATTTTTCTTTGGAGTACTTTCTATTTTCAGGCTGACTAGAAACCATACAGAAGAGTTACTTTTCTACACAATAGTGAGTCAAGGTTAAATCTAATAAAATGCCATAAAAAGGTTCAAACATTTAAACAAAGTTGGTAAATTATTATAAAACAATACTAGTAATAATACGTATAATTTTGTGTTATACGCATAATATTCTATTATATCTCTAACATAATTACCAATATAATTTCTTTTCGGATTTAAATATAAAAGCTTTATGTAACAGATTATTATGAAAAACAAGAATTAAACTATATTTATTGATTCATAAGAGTATTTTTGTACCTGGATTTTAATAGACTCATGTTTTAAATTAACTTCAGTCATAAACATTATTTTAGTCTTTATGCGTACTAAAAATACTCAAATAAAATATAAACTTAAAGCTTAAGTATACTAGATTGATGGTGTATAATATCAAAATCCAAATTAAATTGTCTGGAGAAGTACTAAGGCTATAAATATGATTATTTTTCATTCACTTTTTACTAAAATCCCATTTTCTCAGCTTCATGTTTTTCATGATTTAAATTAGATCCTGCGCAACCCATCTTGATGTTACGCTTCCAAAAAATTGAGCCTATTCCTTGTGATTATACCCAAAAACAATAAGGATCATAATTTGATTTTAGTCCCTACAATTTTAGTGTAAAAATCAGTTATATCAAAATTTATTGTTATTTAACAAATTTTATTGTAAATTTTTTCGGATTAGGAGGCATATTATGTGCAAGTAACTTTAAGAAAATTTAGAAATCTAATCCCTATCATTTTTTGTCATTGTGTCAAGGAATATGCTCAAATTTTTTGAAACCATGATATGAAGATGGATTGCACAGGATCCATTTGCAATATAGCTACTTTTGAATAAAAAATTTTATTTTCTCTGGAAAATTTGATAAATATTAATTTTTCATATAGATAATGAGTCCCAAAGCTCAGATGAATATGTGCAGTGGAAAAAATTAATTAATATTAAATTTACATATATAGATTATTACATACGAATTAAAAAGAGCTTTACAATATTACATTCAAATAAAAAACAAAATTAAAATATATATATATATATATATATGTTAAAAAATACAATACTCAAAACTAAATATAAATAAATGTAAATATGAGTTACATATATTTATTTATAAATGAATTAAATAGGGTGGTGTGGAAAAATAGAAAACCTTCATAAAAACAAAAAATTTCATGATGCTTTGGGGGTTGGCGAGCAGAGCGAGCAGGGGGGTACCCCCCTAGTATATATATATATATATATAGAATCGATATACAGCAAAATTAAAAAAAAAGATTTTTTCGTAATTTTTGACAATTCTCGAGTGGGTCACATCCTTAAAGTCAAAATATCAGTCGATTAAAACCAATTTTATGGGTACAATGTAATTTGTATACATTATTGAGACTAGTATTATAAAGAAAATAAATACACGTCTACTTGCAAATAACTTAGAATGATTCATATTAATTCTTGTATTAGAGTTGACAATATTTTATCTTTTATTAATTAAATTCTACATGAAGATACCTGCTTAAGAAGTGATACAATCTACATTATATTTCTAGCACGAATGACTAAATTTATTATTTGATACCAAAGCTTATTAAATTTGAAATTATGATATTTATCAAATGAAAAATTATTTTTATATGATTGCTTTATAATATTAACAAGAATAATTAATATTTAAAAAAAGTATAATGTGATTTATTTTCATTTTTATTTCTGAACTAGATTATTAAAAATTTAATTTTAATATGTTTCAGTAGATTTACTCTGTATATTTTAAGAATATGAATGTCGATTAATGATTATCCAATGCATCTATTTGATTCACTATACGGCTGATAGAACTTACACATATTCTACTACGAATATATCAATATAATTTACAACTATTATTAATAATATAATAATCATCAGTAAAATATTAATTTAATTTATAATTAAATATTCAAATAATCATACTTGACGATTTGGAGTCATTATGTATATTACTGCTATGTTGAGGACTGTAATCCCTTTAAATATTAAATAAATAAATAATAAACAGACTTTTTTCTATACTTAATTATTTAAAGTTTTTGGCGCCGTCTCCAGAAAGTTGTGATATGAATTTGAATGCATAATAAAATAAATTATTACATGCTTTTTGGAGAAAACTTAATTTTATTCTTGATTTTTTTAAGTCTGGTTTTTAAAGTTAATATTGACTGTGTATATATACATGGATACACGTGTATAATTTTAATAATCCTAATGTTCTGCATGATAAGTAGGACGATTAAACCAAATTTTCAAACTATTTCTACCGCTAAATTTCTATTTTGACATTTTTTCAACTATGTCCATTTCACTGGACTCTAAGAAAAGAGAATAATTAGAGGAGGGAATTATGAAATGAATATATATTTATAAAGTTTCTATGTAAAAAGATAAAAATATTTCTTTATTTTTTTCGTAGAAACAAACTCGGGCGTGGGTTCGCTGTATCAACTCTAATAAAAAACATCTAAACCTAATAAATTACGCGCTCACACATCCGTCCATACATACACTCATACCTCTCACAATATTCTTCACCTCCTGGTTGCCGTACTTAAGTTCTCGCTGGAGAAGGCCGCTAAGTCGCGGTGGTTGTCATGTGGCTCGACGCCGCTGTTCGGTGCGTCGATCGACGTTGTATTTCGTTGTTGTTGTTGTTGTTGCTGAGGTGGTGTGTGCAGATAAGTTGCAACTTCTTTGCCAGGCCTGGCTGTAACTGTTGCACCGGGTTGATCGTCCCCAACTTGGCGACGTCACCCAGGAATTATAAGCACACATGGTGATCCGAATTCCCGATCCAGAGGTACTCCTTACACACGTATTGCCTGCGCGGCTGTGTGTTTTCGCGCACAGAGACGCACGAGAGGAAAAGTCGCGGAGAGGGGACCGACCGCGTCAATCAACGGTCGGCGATAGTCTCCCTAAATTTCCGCTCTCTCCCTGTGTTGTCAAATTCTATCGACAGCTCGACTTCGATTTTTCCACTTTCCTCTACTTTTCCCTCTCTTCTTATCTCCCGGTACTATCGGTATTCATTATATTATAGGACACTGGGTCTGAAAGGGTAAGGTACAGGTATAATACAATACAAACCTACTTATATACTATACATATAGTGTTTAGTGTAAGGTGTATAAATAATTTATTTTATTGTAAATTTAGATGAAGTTTTTGAACGTGATATTTAATACTGTTATAAATAATTATAGGATATTTATAGAGCTGATATTTATAGAGCAGATATTTCTATAGGATATTTATTGCTTGCTTATAGACGAATTTTACTAATAAAGTATTGCTGAACACATAATAGAGACATATTTTGAGAATAAAATATCTATATAAACGTGTATATGTACGAATGTATGTGCATGTGCATGTTTGCGTATGTATATATGGATCAGCATGTCATGGCAATGACTGATTATTTAAATTTCCTGTGGTTTATTATTAGATCCCTGCCATTGCTATCTAGTTTTAATTCGGCAATTCGCAGACACTTTCACCAAGTGCATGGTGAACAATAGGACTGATTAAGTTAAAATAAATGAATATGACTAAGTTATGGTTTATACCTAATGTGATTGTTTTTGTCTGCATTGAATTTTATACATCACGCGATAGAATAAGTAATAATGCAATGTCTGACGAGTACCTGGTATAAGTATGAACTGTGATAAACTGGGTGCTACTCAGCGCTATAATTTAATTAATACCATGTACTAACTGGACTTGACTGTTACCCAGTTCTAAATGATATAAATGTATGTACATATGTTATTTTTTACTTGTTTAAAATAAAGCTTATTCTATTATATTCTATTTTTTTTGTTTCTTTTTCTCCGGTGTTAGTATAAAAATAATTTAGTTCGATATTTTCATCTCTTTTTGCGCCTGCTTTTCACTTTTCTGCCCTCTTAGGGCTATTTATCTCGCTGCCTTTAGGTCCTCTAAGCATGGGGTAATATCCAGATGATACCACATGTTTAGGGATGCCTGAACACTCCAGTGGCCTAATTTGTGAAAATTGGCCCTAAAAGTGTTTAGGCCCCTAAATATAGGGTACCATCCGAAAGATACCACGTGTTTAGGTGGGTCTAGACACTCTAGTAGCTTGATTTGTGTGAAATAGGTCATACATACCTCCGTTTTTAATTTTCTAATTTAACAGGCTCACGTTTACGCCATGTCAAAAAACGGTACAGTTAGGTTAGTGCCGTTCTATAGGCATAAGAAATGCACGTAATCCATACATGTGTTACAAAAGATATGGTATCCACCATGGACGTGTGGGCTTTTTTGACCTCGTGTGCTTGCATTACTCGTCTCCGGCTTGCAATACGTACTCACCATCGGCTCATGCTCGTTCACCTATCACTCGTATTGCAAACTCCACACTCGGTTAAAAAAGACTTTCTTTTCGCCCTCGGTAGACAATATACTATGTAAGTAATTAACTTCAGACTCATAGTCAGTGAGCTACAAAGCGTTTACGAGCAATTACTTTGGAAAATATTAAAGAATTTCAAACACGTTTCATCACTCGAAATTACCAAAGGGTGTACGCTTGTCCCTTCCATTCCCATTTTTTTTTCTAAAAATCAGATTTTCTCCATGAAAAATACATTATAAAAAAATTCATTTTGCAAACGTTCTATACTGAATAAGATATGGGTGTACTATTTTTATGTACCCAATATGCTATATGGCTACAATGGGAATGAAAAATGTACACAATTAGAAAAGTATGAAAGAATTGTTAACATTTTATACAAATAATAATTAAACACAGATTTATATAAATGTAAAACATTTACTATACTTTTACATTCTCTACTATTAATAATGTATTTAGTATCCCATTGATCGTTACAAAATCATAAACCATATATTTTAATGAGTACACATTTTAAAAGCTTCGATGAGTTTGATTTTGATTTCAAAAGCTTGTTAGTTGTATACATACAACATATCATACGTATATTTGTTATTCATTGCATATTTGCTGATCTTCCAAGTATTTTCGCTAATTATTTGTAAATTATTGTGCAGGTAGATAAATAGAAGCAAATCCTTTCACGATAAGCTGTATATAGAAATTTGTTTAAAAAAATATAAAACTTTTATATTGACAAAACTTCTTGAGATTTTTTCACAAAATTTCATAGATTATAGTGATATTGAAATAAATATAAGGTATGAACGGTCGGTTCTCGTACATAATATATAATTTAACCTTAAATTGATTCGTTATTAAACATTTTTCTGCGAAAATATACTCGATAACAACTAAAATAAACTTTTTTGTCCTACCTGCCCCGAAAGTATACTTTTTCATGCATATAAAGCGGGAGGAAAGTGGTTCTTTACCGTGGTACGATAATGAATTCTTAATTCTTTAAAGTGGTGCGGTACTCGCCCTCAGGCAGAAAGTGAGTAAAGTAACGCACTTTCTGCCCGCTTCACATATGCACGAAAAATCTTCCTTTCGATACACGTACAAAAAGTGCTTCCAAATCATTAGCGATTCCTCAAACTTTAAAAAATGATCCAATATGAAATTATTTATTCTATTTAAATACTGGGGTGAAAAATAAAAATGACATCTATTGCTTTTTAATATGTCGACATTATATATACATATATATTTATATTTAGTAATTTAGTAATTTAAATGTATGCAAAAATATAGCATAAATTATGAAAAAGTATTGTTGTTTAAAATATTCTATAATATATATAATGCATACCATTTTCACAAATAAATTTAAGATAAGATAATAATATGTAACTAAGAAAATCTTGAAAATGTTCATTAAGTGTAATTATTCGAGTTAATTATTCAAAATAGTTTATTCAGACTTATTTTAACTGTAACAAATTGTATTGGAAAAGAAAGCATCAAAAATATATTGTTTAACCAAAACATGCTCTGCAGTCTTCTTTTATTTTGAAACTACAGTCAAGTCGCGGGGACTGAGAACTCGAGAACTGAAATTACGTGGGAACTACAATGATCTTATACATGGGGATATCTCGGGGACTGAAAGGCTCCTATACTAAATACACATTGCAGTCCCTAATAATTTTCGTCCCGAGTCTTTTCAGTCCCCGCGACTCAAATGTCTGTAATAAAAAATTTATTTTTATAACTTATTTGAGTAAAAGCATATTTTTGTGATAAACACAAGAGCATTAAAAAAACAAGCGTATAAAGAAAATTTTACGCACACTTATTAGATAAACATTATTTTTAAAAACATCAAGATCATTTTTCAACTATAAATATTCCTATGCCAAAGTATAGCATTTAAAAAGCAACTTTTACATATAAAGTTACATTTTTTTTCAATTTAGAATAATAAATTTTGCAACACTCTTGAACAATAATCTACTTAAAATAATAAACTCAAGGTGAGTTCAGATAAATATAAAAAGGATTGGGATGAGTGAGTGAAAGGTTGAGTAAATAAAAAACACAATTAATTTCGCGATAAAAAAAAGGGCACTTGCTTCGGCGTAAAAAACCGCACGGCTTAGCGGGAAAAGCCGAAGCAAGCGTAATGATTTATTGAGAAAATGAAGCTACAAACAATTACAACAGACGCGGGAAATACGGATTTAATCTACCGCCTTACCCTCGACTCTTAATCTTAACGCCGCAGAGAGCTCTCTTACCTGGGCACGCAACCCGCGCAAATCGCCGCACAAAGCTCGAACGACACCGCCTGGATGTCGCTGAGCCGAGAATGTAGTGAAACGCCGCCGCAGCTTCTCGCCGAGTCCTGGTAGGCTGGCAAGCCGGGCGAGGGGAGCGCAAAATGGTCCACGACCTGCACCGGGCGCGCCCCGACGTCTCGGGGAGCCAGACGCCTCAATGCCGGGCAACAAGGGTGTTGCCGCGATGCGCTCGCCCTGGACGGGTCACGTCCAACACGTGGACACCGTCCCCACAGTTTTCCCTAACACGAGGCACACACAAGATACACACACACACACACGCGCGAATTCTCACGCACGCTCGCACGAATTCGGTTACAATTTCACGATCGCAGGAAGGCTGAATATATTCGCTCTGAAAAGAACGGAAATATATCTCAGCCAATCGAACACGAAATCACGGCAATCAGGACGCAAAAGGCTGAAAATTAAACTATATATTGAGCAGGGCTGCTAAGCGCGCGAACAGCTTGGAGGTCCTGTCAAAAGTGAACAATTGCGAGAGCGCGCGCGAATCGAGACAGAACCGCGCGCGCTGACGGTCACGCAACGTCGCAATTGACCGCGCGAAATGGCGCGAAATTCAAATCTACAGAAATGTACCTATATGACTAAGACCTGTAAAAATGGCGTAAACAACTCTAAATGTTAATTATATTTTATTTATGAGTAAAGTAAATGCATTCTACATATTACAAATAAAAGTTTTTCGTAATTTTGTTCAAGTTTATGAATAACGGATTAATTTATTACAAAAATATCATAAAAATGCAAAAACGGTATAAAACAAAAATAAATCGAACAATTTTAAGTTTTACTTATTTCAAATGTTCATCAAAAAATAAAAATAAAGCTTTGATTGGCCAAAAAATAACGCAAGAAAAGAAGCTATTCAAAATTTAAAAAAATTTGAATATCATCAAAATGAAATAAACGTTATAAAAAAATGAATCGATAAATCTTAAAAACTCTTCTTCATTTTAAATCTTCACCAAAAAACATAAACAATGATCTTACAATTGCCAAAAATTACCACATAATACAAGAAAAAAGCTATTATAAATACTTTGAAGAAAAATGAATATCATAATAATAAAAGAAGTTGTAAAACAAAAAAAAATTGATAAATCTTAAAAAAAAAATTGGATTCAATTCTTCATCAAAAAACGTATAAAATGAGCTTTGCTTGGTGAAACATTACCGCGTAATACGCAAGAAATTTAAAATCAAAAAATTTTTGTAAAAGAAAATAACAAAAAATGAAAAAACGATTTGATTAATCTTGAAAATTCTTTTTGATTTAAATTCAAAAATTTTTTTAAAAAAATATAACCTCTAATATCTTGAAAAATAAAAGCCCTCATGATCTGAGCAAAGAAATTATCCGAGAGATAGTTAAAAGCAACCTTTACGGAAATTTTCAGAAGAAATAATGCTATTTTACTCAAGTTATCTTTGCCATAGAAAATCGTTTTTTTTTACAAAATGATTTTTTTCTCAATCATAAAAAAATAAAATGTCTCAAAAATTGTACAAAATATTTTTCTCCATTGTTCTAATTACCTCATTTATTTTCGAAAACTTTCCATCATATATTTTAGAGACCTTACCGTTCAAATAAAAAATGACGTTTCCTTGTATAACAAAAGAAAGGAAACACCTTCTCCGAAATTTCGGGTGGTAAAAGATAGGCAATTTTATGCTTTTTCAAATGCATTTTCACTGGATTGATGATATTATATTTAACGTACCAAAAAACCCGAAATGCTAATAGCCAAAAATCGAAAAACCATTAAAAACGAAAACAAATCCAAAAAACTAAAAGAATTATTATTGTGCCCCCTATATTTAAAAAAACAAACAAAATGAGCCCTGAAGCATTAAATGTTACCGTGGATTACTCGAGACATGGCTGCATACACACACACCCTCACACACACACTCCCAAACATTAACACACACATATACATACACACATACACACACATACAAATACATACACACACATACATACAAACACACACACACACACACGCGCACACACATGCACACACGCACATCCATACGGACATTTTTTTAAAATAGTGTATTTTGATTCATTATATTTCAAAACATGTTTTGAACATGTTTTTAGTAAAACTTTTCTTTTTACTATAACAAAGCTTCCTTCTTGAGGAAGCAAAATAGTGTAAATCAGGGGCTGAAGGCGTTTAACGCTCATTCTGGTAGCAACCCTTGACTCAGCACCCCTCAACATTCCTTGGCCTGTAATGCGCACGCGCGGTAATCGCCTACTTTCCGCCCTTAATACACATTATACTAAGTATATTAGTTAAGTTAATTCAAGTCCACTGTGAGGTGTTTAGTTTTTTTTATAAACTAATGTAATATTAAATACTCAAGCACTCTTAGAATTTATAGTAAAGCTTACAAACCGTATTTAAAGCATAAAAACAGTAATTTTTCATAAACTAAAATCATAAACTATTTTTCACCCAGTACATTGTAATTATGATGTACTTCACCATATTTTCACAATCACGGAATTAAGCTTTTGCTTTAAACATAAACACGCATTATTGAAATAGTTCAAACTATAAGCAGGAGCAAAAAGCACAATGAGTTCAAAAAAGAAAAGAGAGAGCGGAGTATTAGTGGAACACGAACGAAATTCTCCAATGAGGATACTATCGCGTGCGAGAGCGTGCATGAACGTTGTTCATTAAGTAACTTCGGTGCTTGTGTTTTCTGTGCAGCCATGGCATTTGCATAGTTGGATCTCTGCGATGCAACGAGTTTGCGGACATTTTTTTTCACCCAGAATTGGCTAGCGTTGCGGCGACAGAAGTTTAAAGGACTTCGTGGAAATGATTATTTGTAATAGCAAAATACACATAGAAATTAATGTGTAACCGCGATTAAGTTTATTTATTTAAATTTATATTTCTCAAAGTAATTTTACAATTTAATTGTAATGAAATATATAAATTTATTTATTTAATAATTCTTATATCAATTAATAAATACATTAATCAAGAATCAAACAATAAGAAGATTATGAAAATGTATCTATTAATACTGAGTAGTTTATAAATATTAAACAAAACATATATACAAGCTTTGCATTGTGCTTGTATCACAAATAAGGTAGCACTCTTACAATTAAAAAGTTTTTAAACTCGTATTTATATAATACCTTTTCAATATGAACACTAGCAAGAACCATTTGAAAACAATATAAATGTATTACAGTAATTTCTTACCTATATTTTAGTATACAATCTTTTTTTTTAATATGTGATAACTTTTTAATATTTAATAACTGAGATGATTATCTCGCACATGTTCGTATCTACCGACGTACGTTAGAGAATCCGCTATTATTATTGTGTAGATAGTAAATAAATACAGTTGAATATTTTAAGAGAGGGAAAATGGAAGATAAATGTATAGAATAAGTCCGGAAGGTAATAACAAAAATATTTTCAGAAATTATAACATAAAAAAATAATTATAACAGAATTTTTTCTACTCAGTGGTATTCCGTTAATACAATGTAGATAGATGTAAAAGATAAGTAAGATGATTATCTCGTACCCGTGCATGTATACACACTATAAAGAATCTTCGATAGTAATAAAAAATATCAATTATAATGAAAAATCATACGCAGCATCCAGTACATTTCGAAATGCGATAGTGATAAGAAGTATCGATAATAGTGAAAAATCATATATAGCATCCGGGACATCTGGACCACACCCGAGAGCATCATCTCGCACACGTGCACGTACACCCATAATGAAGAATGTTCGATAGCAGTAATTAATATATAATAAAAAAAATCATACTCAGCATCCGAGATATCTGGACCAAACCCGAGATGATAATCTCGCACACGTGAACGTACACCCACGGCAAAATTATCGATAGTAGTAAAAAGTATCGATAATACTGAAAAATCATACGCAGCTTCCGGCACATTTGAATCACACCCGAGTGGATCATCTTGCACACGTGCACGTACATTCACTGTAAACTTATAGATAGTAGTCAAAAGTATCGATAATAGTGAAAAATCATCCGCAGCCTCCCAGACATCTGGACCGAACTTGATATGTTCATCTCGCACACGTGCACGTACACCCACGGTAAAATTATCGATTGTAGTGAAAAGTATCGATAATAGTAAAAAATAATACACAGCATCCGGGACATCTGGACCACACCCGAGATGATCATCCCGCATACACGCAGGTACACCTACTGTTTACTATTATCGATAGTAGTAAAAAGTATCGATAATAGTGAAAAATCATATGCAGCATCCGGGATATCTGGACAACACCCAAGATGATAATCTCGCACACGTACACGTACATCCACTCTAAAATTATCGAAAGTATTAAAAAGTATCAATAATACTGGAAAATCATACACAGCCTCTGGGACATCTGGACGACGTACGAGATGATCATCTCGCACAAGTACACGTACACCCACTGAAAAGAATTATCGATAGTTGAAAAATATCGATAACATGGCGAATTGATTCGCAGCATCCAGGACATCTGGACCATGCCTTACATTATCATCTTGCATACGCTTACGTACCCAACTTTATAAAATAGCGATCATTTTAAAAATCAGTTGCAGCATCTAATATATCTAAGTCACGTCTTGTATGATGTAGAAAGCCTCGAAAGTATTCGTACGTACGGAAACACGATGGAGGATCTATTGCTACGAGAGATAGTAGATAAATGCAGATGAAACATTTTAAGAGACGGAGGATGGAAAATGAATGTATAGAGAAAGGCCGGAATGTGTTAAAAAAATTATTTTCAAAAATTATAACATAAAAAAATAATCTTAACAGAAAGTCTGTACAGCAGTGATATTCCGTTAATATAGTGTAGATTTAATATTGAAAATTTAAATTGTTAATAAATATTAAAAATAATCTCATTGTAATATATTCATATAATATTGTATATTAATATCATTTAGGAAGTACTAATAGTTTGAATTTTTCCAAAACGTCCTATATTCCTATATATATATATATATTCAGTTTCTAAAATCACAAAATTTAGAAAGAATCAATATCGTTGAAATGAAAAAAGATTCATTCACAATAATTAATAATGACTTTCAATTCGTTTCGAAGCAAATACTCGTAAACATCGGGCGTTATATTGACTTTAAACTCATTCAATTTATAGATATTTCGGGAGCATAACGAGAGTTTTCAGTTATCGCTGAATGTCGATGCGAATCAATGATGCACTAATTGCAAAATTCAGAGTAGAAATAATAATTCAGCGAGGCATACTGCGCAGACATGGCGACGTGTCGCAAAATTTCATTCGACCGACGAATTTTCATCCGCATCCTCGTTCTGCTCTGCGCGGAGTGCAAAATCACGATCGAAACGTTAATCAGAGTTGACGCTATATATTATACTCTTTGTCCCTCCCACAAGCGCGACATACACGCAAATGCGCGCGCATACACACACACCTTACCGGAACAACCAAAAGTTCGATGCGCAGATTTGGGTAAATCTCTAGAACTTTTTATTTTTATGCGAGTTGTCAGTGTATTTGTATGAATATATTTGTATGAATAACATATAATACAATTTTGTTTAGTTCTTTGTTATAAATATCTAGATTCTAGATGACATTTCCGTTAGAAATGTTCTCTTTACGTTACTCGTAAAGGTATCGAATTTTATAAACGTAGATTTACCTGATAATACAGAAATTGAAACATATGATTTTTAAAACTCTGCACAATATTTATGCTATATCTTTTTCAGCATCCAGCAAAAGTCTTTGATACTGGTCAGATGATACTGAATTATTACTAATACTACGCTATAGCTCATTAAAATGTACTACCAAAAAAAAACTAAATGGTGACCATTAAAAACAGCCTGACACTATATTTCTATTTTTAATTCTCGTTGTTTCTTAGCTATAAACAGTTCAACATTTCATATTTGATCTGACTGTAAAAAGTGACAATCTTTAATCGCACAGAAAAAGAAACAATTTTGTAAATATCAATATTTGAATTTGAACGTTTAAAATCACTTACGAATACAACTATTGTTACCTAAAAAAATAGCAAAAGGCACGCACCGAAGTTATAGATGATTGAAAATTAAACCAAACTTGAGACTAAATTGGACAATAGGTGTATTTTAAATAGAATGAGGTATTTTGGTGGATTTTGCATGAAATCGGTATACCAACTTATTTATGTATCGTATTCAACTTACATAGAGAGTCGCGGAATTCGGGTGACGAATTTTGATGAAACTTTTGGGATCAATTTCTGGTACCTATAAATCAAGCGCAATGTCTGTATTATTATCACATGGATTCTAGAATACAAGATAGAGCTAAAAACATTAGTATTGCTCATATAAGCAATGCTAATAATAAAATAGAATATAATAGCCTAAACTAAGTTTACCTATTATGCGTTTCGTCCCAGATATGTCTACTGGACTCGTAACTTCGTAAGTAAGGCTATTGTAGACAGACCCTGCCTTAGAATCCAAGAATCAACAAATTAATAACCTACATTTAACTTTATAAATCTGTCTAATGAATAAATTACTTTTAACTCCAAACTTAACCTCTTTTCAGTCCGTGATCAAACAGCTTTGGTCGCTGTCACATATGAGATTTTCCAAAATATAATATTTACATACTTTTTAACCGTTGCTATGATTACCGATTCACAACTTGACATCTCGAAGAATCGAATTCTTTTTGATTATGACGAGTAATGTTACTTTATTTTTCACTTTCACAAAAATAAAGATTTGACACATATTATAACTTATTTGTCTCTTACAATACCATTAACGTTAATGATATACGGTGCATCGACTGTGCAAATACCCATTTGAACCTTACGACCCTCAAAGTTTCATCAAAATCCGTGACCCAGACTCCGTGCACTCTCTTAGTTAAGGGAGTACTACCGGTAGATAGCTAATCAAAATAAGTGTACTTTTTATTTCTTGTTTATTCGCGACATATACTTAACAACACAAGTTGTATAAACCAAATAATGATTATACATTCTCATTAAGCAATTCTATTTATCATAATTATCAATAAAGAGTTTCACATGCAAGCTGATATGACTAAATTTTTTAGGTTAAATGAAACCGTTTGTTTATTTTCATTTATTTATTACTGCACTTACATGCTCCAAATCCTTATTTAAAAGCACGCAAATTATTCTTTAGTTTTTTTACTAATAATCTGCTAAATTTGAAAGAATTCGGAACCGTCCGTGTTATACAATCAAGAGTTGAATGTAAAAGATGTGCAATTTACAAAAATTGAAATGTCTATAACATTTTTCTCACGCTCCAAAAGTTCCCCAAAATTTAGCTGTGACACTTTTTAACTAAAATCTACTCATACGCTACATTTCAGATTTTTCTGAACCCTCAATCTCTTACCGGTAGTAATACCTTAACCTCAAGATCGAAGCTAATTGAAACACATAACTATCAATTTAAATAGCGAGGTTACCATGCTGACTGTGCTAATAAAAAGGTTCTCACAGTTCTAATGGCAAACTTCAACTTCCAGCGTCGCAGAAACCTATACACCGACAATAGTATAAAATCAGAACGTGCAAAAAGTGTCCAACTCATCCTCGCTCTCGCGCAGCTCGAAGTATCACAAGCGCACCGCGTGCATTCGCGTGATCACGCGCTCGTGCTTTCAAAGTTTCAATGCGCGCGCGGCAGTTCACTGACGTATAAGTATAATACCTCGGCGCGCATCGATATATGTATCGGGGACGCGTGTCGTCGTTCGATTAGACGTCTCGCGATTTCGCGCCGCATGCAGCAAGTCGTGCAATAGCGCGCGAGCGCATTTGCGAGGCGCGAGTAAGTATGGTACACATAGGAACCAATTCGACTGGAATACGGAATGAATCGGGCCAGCTGGGAAATCCCCGAATTCTCGGGTGGGCAAAACAATGCGAAATTTTAATACGAGTATCATTTTGTCAGTGCGCTCGTGTGTGTGTGTGTGCGTGTGTGTATGTATGTGTGTGTGTGTGTGTGTGTATGGGTGTGTGTATGTATTCCCCATTGGCCTGCGATTCGAACTCGAAAAGCTCGTAGGCAAATAAACAGCGGGATGATATGTATTACAGGCGATTCGCTCGATGAAAATCTCGTGCGTTGCGTTTTCTCGGTCAACTGATTTACCCATTTTTCATCGTGTTTCTAGGGTTTTTTTTTCAATCAAGTGACGATTTTGCAGAGATATACGAAAATGTGAATTTTATTTTAACGTAAAAAGTGTGTTGATTGAAATAAATGTGTCATGGAGGATTACTTTATGAGAGTGAAAAAGCGATCAATTCAAATTTATTTTCTGCTGAGAACAAGAAGTGAAAACCAAATAGCAACCAAATTTGTTTCTAAATGTTTTTTTTATAATTTTTCTTATTCAATTCAGGTTTTTAATAAGCTTTACGTTTATTAAATTGTATATCTGTTATCATAAAGCTTTTTCGATAAAGTATTCAATTTTATAATGTACTGCTTAATTAATGTTATTTATAATATTATTTACACAGAATAGAATATAAGAATATTTTCCATAGACCGTTTGATCGATTATGTAAAGCTTCATTAAAATTTCAACCAGATAAACATTTTGCTTTTCTGCTTTTTCGTCGTATCAATATTCAACTACATTTTCCGTGGATATTCTAGGAAGCACCACAAAACATACATGCAGTCTATATGAGAATCCGATACTGCAGGAAAGGAAACTCAATATTATGCACATAAAAAATACGTATTTTTGTAAAGATCTCGAAAATGTTCTTGATACTTTATTTAAAATATTAATATGTATTTACAGACAATAATACATGTTTTAAAATCGTTAAAATAATAGTATACGTAATAATAACCCCATAAAACATTTACAAAATTATCATTACCTATATCGAATGATACGACAATAAATCAAACTATCACCTTTACAAGTCCCCTACAGACGAAACCGCAACGAAGCAAGAGAACATCGAAAGCTTCGTAGACGTCATAAAATTTCGCTATCAAGCACCTCAAATAATAATTATCCTCGATACCTAGTTATGTTCCACAACAATTAATTAAACATACCGCCCCCGCACACACCGCGCTCGAGCAATAATTTATACGAAATTATGCGTATAGTTACACAAGCACGCGCGCGACAACGTCTACTTTTGCACCGAGCCTCATTACGTATACATACGACACAGAGCCAGCCAAACTTGACCGAGCTCCCAATCGCGGATCCCCGTTCGAAAACGTCGGCGTCATCGAAAATTATATAGAAGCGCGCTCGCGTGATTAATGGGAGAATCGTTGCCGAGCCCAAGTAAGGACGCGTATAATTAAATTTTTTACTCCTCTCCTCCGAAGCTACATCCCTCTCTCCGTCCTCTAGATTTCGCTCGTGCACCTTTCTCCCTCGCTCGCCTTCGGGCCACCGGCGAATCGTCGTTTAACAGCCCTGACACACTGCGCTCGCTCTATGCCGCTCTATATACGCTCCGAACTTTTCCTTCGTCGAACTTTTGCCATTTTTATACGAGCGCAAGCTCTCGCATATATCTCTCTCCCACTCTCTCTCTATCTCTCTCTCTCTCTCTCTACCATTGCCGTTTATATAAAGTTTATCGAGTCGTCTTCCGGCCGAGAGTCTCGGAGACGTCGTTGTCGTCTCGTCGATTATATATACGTGCTCGCGCGTAGGGTGAATATACCAATTACTGCGTCATGATTTCCTACTGCGTCAGTACTTTACTTTGCTTAAGAGGTTATCAAAGTTAACTTAAGATTCGAATTTCCCACTTCAAATGTTGTCAATCAAAAGATAAATAATTACTTCGTTATAACTAACGAAGAAACCGAATTAAACCAAACCAGGATATCATTGCTCTAGTTTAAAATACTTTAGGTTATTATTTTAATACTTCGACGAATGCCATTTGAACAAAATTTTCAGGCCGTGTCAGAGTGAATCTGAAGTTTTCGTTCAAGAAGCTTTTATAGACGGATTGATGTCCGAATTTCACATAATTTTGTCTATGTATGTAGTTATACGTAATTATTTATCATGAGATCGTAAGATTTGCTCGGTCGGTAAAAATTAACTTTGACACACCCTGCTCATTAATACAAATTACTATCGATAGATTTTATTTTTGTATACTCGTAATAAAACGAACAGTTAATATAATGAGCTATACGTAACAGTAAGAAATTATGCCGTTTATCGAAAAAATTATATTTTATACATGTTCTAATAAATATTATTTATCTAAAATAAAAACTAAGCCTGTGTATTATGAATTTATATTATGATTATATTCGAAATTAAAAATATAAAAGCTAACGCAACTTAAGTGCAAAGAAGCCAATGTAATTATAGATAATCTTCATTTCTAAACATATATTCATGCACTATCAATCCACGTTTTGTTTGTATTTACTGCACTCATGTTAAGAGGAACGTCCGTAGTAATACGGTTCTCGCAGTAATACGTTCTTTTACCCTATATAAAGTGAATTCGATTTTGTCGCAGCGGCAACGTTCGATGTGCGTGCTGTTGCGCTACGGTCTAGTATATATATATATATATGTATATATATATATATATATATATATATATATATATATATATATATATATATATATATATATATATATATATATACTATGGCGGGACGCAGTGTGATTTCGCCAGAGGAGGCTATTTCGCGCTGGTAGGATTTAGTTTTGCTCGAAAGTTTCGCAGAAGTAACGAGCTGTTATTAATTGTTTGCCGTGGCTGTTATGGAATTTCAATTATTATACAATGTTATTAAGGAGAATAGCGCGGCTCTGCCCGAGTGATGCCTCGCGCGGAGCAAGCCATTGTTCTTTAAGTTTTCGGTATTACGGGGGAGATTTTAAACGTTCTCGGCATTATTGCAGTCGAAAGTTTGCAGTGCTCCATTGAAATTAGGAGGGAAGTTTTTGCCGGGAAGATTACAGAGAATCTTTTGTATAACAATGATTTAACTAAATTATATAGACCGTGCTTCACTTTTTTATTAAAAAGTATGGCTAAAATACAATGCAAACTTGCAATAGATATTCTACATATCTGAAATTTTAAAGTATCGATTTTCGTAAAATTTGAACTTTTTGTAGAACTGCAAATTTGAGTTTGAGGAATAGCAGAAAATTGTATTTTTTAATTATATTATTATATAATTATTTGAAAATAATGAAAATAAAATAATAATTCATTATATAACAAAGGAGACAAAATGAATACTAATGGATTATTGAGGAAGATACTTAATGTTATAAACATAATTATTACTAATTATAAATTATCTATTTTCTGGTTTACTCATCTTAATTTTCACGAAATTTTGCAAACTTCAAAACATGACTTTGATAGTAGTTTTCCGCTACCCTTGCCTTGCGGTTTTGGTGGTCTAGTGGTAAAGCCGCGCACTAATTTGTTGCACCGTGACTACATCGTACTAACTACTTCAAGAGAAAGTACTTATGCAGAAATAATTACCAACTTGTAATCCTTATTTAAAAAAAAGGGTTTAAATATTTTATATAAATTTTACTCGTTTATTAAATATATGAACAATAAATTTGAAAATTAATAATGCAGTTGCAAAGTATCGTTAGCATGATTGAGTTGAGATGCTAAATTGAGTTCAGAAACCATTAATTATATAGGTAAACGGTTTACTAACAAATATTTGAACCCTTTAGAACCAAAGTGGAAACTCATTTGAAAAATTGGTAGTAAATATTACTGATAATAATTAAATAATTTGAATTAATATGCAGTAAGCCCTAATTACGCACTTTCATATGTACGTATTCCTCTATACCTAGGTATTAGGCTTTTGCACGTCTGACGTCAAACAAAGTTGAAATAAATTATTGTGGTGTACGTTTGAGATAATTTACTGGTGTTTTGATGATTTATAGTGCAAAAAGATACAATCTATCAAAAGAAAATTGTTAGACAGTTTTTGAACATGTATAAATACAGAAATTTAATAGAAAAAGGCGACTGCGCATTTACGGTACTTTATTATTTAATATAACAAAAAGTGAAGTTTGAAGTTTTTGAAAAAAAAACTTCTATCTAAAAATTCTAATGAATAAAAAATTATACATTAATATTTTGTTTACTATAGTATATCATTTTAAAACTTACTACTTTAAGACTAAAATTTTAGCTTTATACCCTAGTTTATTGATATTTTCAAATCTTTTGGATAGGTGATCTTTATTGTAGCTGGTACAATACACGAGCACAACTTATAAGTACTAAATGATACATCACTCAATCCGTGTAAATGCATAGTAATAAAAGTTATTGTTGGTGAAAATTATATACAGACTTTACCAAAATACTATCCTGTGGTAAAATTATTAACAATGGACATTCAGACTTGTCATTAATTTTTTGCGCGTGTTTTACCTGTATATAAAATTCTATAATCACGTAGCAACAGTAGCCTTTAACATGAATTTACAAAAACTGAGAATCTCATCATAATACTATGATAAGTTATGCTCATCGTCTGTGTCAGCTGCAGCACAAATCATCCAGCCAAAAGAATTGAAAATATCAATAAATTGGTGCATAAATATAAAATCTTAAAGTAGTAAATGTTAAAATAATTTATTACATAGTAAACCAAATATATATGTACCGGTATGGAAAAAACTTTCAATTTTTATATTGTACAAGTTTAATAAAACTCACCAAATTTTAGTTGAGAGTACAAAATAACACTCAACTTGAGAGTTTTCTGCATACGGGTACAATTTCTTATTCATTAGAATATTTTTTATCATAATTTTCTTATTATGCTAATCTAAAATTTACATGTGAAATTTACTATAAACCATCAAAACACCAGTAAATAATCTTAAACGTACACCACAATAATTTTTTTCAACTTTGTTTACTTTCTACAGATACTTTACTGTACCCGCAGCGTTCGACCATCTTGCCGATGACATCAGACGGTATAGTTACGTGATACATTGAGGAAAGAGCAAGAGTTTAATAAACACTGCTGAAAATGTACCAATAGTTTCGATCGATTTTAATTTCTAATTTTATATTTATCTATAAATATCAATTTTTTTGTTGCATATTTCAAGTCTATTGTGCATTTACTGTTGATTTAAGTTAAAGGCTTATTGGTTTACAGTATAACTTAGAGCGGTACTGCGAGCACCACCGCCAGGTGGGCCACTTTTGCTTCGCTGTGCGAATATAACTTATTTCAGCTGTGTACATTCAAAAGTTAGCAATATAACTGTAATCGACAATCATCAATCCTTCTCTTTCAAGTATACCGCGACTGTTATAACACAATTAAATTCAGCTGTTACCGAGCAACACTCCAATCCCATATATTTATAAATTAACTCAAAACGTCACGAATACCAGCTCGATTTTCACTCAACGGTGTCGGAGTAACGCGATTCGGCCCGTCACTCCCACGCGACGGCCTTCTTAATTAGAACTCGGCATGAAATACTCGCGGAACAATAAAATATGCGCGAGCCATGCATCTCTCGTCGCTGGCTCGTCCGTCCGTCGGCCCGATCAATCACCCTCCCTTCTTGCGCCTCTCTCTCTCTCTCTCTCTCGCGCTCGCGCAAATCGTTATAATGATATAATGGCAACGATACTTTTTATGCGCAAAAACTGGGAGGAGGGAGGCACTCTAGCTCTCCTTCTCTTTCGCGTTTTCCAGCGGCTGAAAAATGGCCGTTTTCTTGCCCGCGAGCTCGTGGAATCGCCAGCCGTAAATTAGACCCGCGTGCATGGACCACGGTGCACATAGATATGTCCGCGGGCAGCGCGCACTCGCCTCCATCTATATATATACGTGAGGCGAACTCGCGGAAAAATTTCGTCCATTCGGCGCGGTGATCGCGCGGCTGTTATCGCGCCCTATATGCTCTCATGCTCTCTCTCTCTCTCTTTCCTTCTCCCTTTCACTCTTTACTGAATATAGGGGAGAGTGGGGAGATACTGGTACTTTCGGATGCTCTTTTTATTCTGGTTGTTACTCGTTTTTTATTGTTATATAAAGATTGTTGTGTAAGGATAGAATAATAATCAGCATCTTGCGAGCTTTCTTTCTTTATGAATGTATGAGAATTTAAAACTATGAGTAATTTAATATAATATGTGGTTTATTAGGTCTTTAACCGACAATTTCTATTAGGTACTAAGAACTGGTGACTTTGAAATCACATGTTTCCTAAAATAAAATAAGACTTAAGTATATATAGAAAGTCAAATTATGTTCAGTCCCTGAATCTTACAGTAGATATATACAAGAATATATATGATTTTTCAGAAGAGCCATTCAATGTTCAGATTTTCAATGTATTTTAATGTAAACAAAAATATCTTTATGCCATTTTAGAATTATAAAAATAATTCGCTCCCCGAAAAACCATTTCTTCATTGACAAATTATCAAAATACCTAAAAAGTCAAATAAACTTCGAAAAATGGCTGTAATATCAAAATAAGTAGACCATATTCGCTAAAATATTTAAGCCCCTCCTAGGCATGGATAACAAACATGCATGCTCAGTTTGGTCAGGTTTTACTGCCGGATATTCGAGCACCGATTAGCGACACACACACACACACACACACACACATACACACACACACACACACACACACACACACATATACATACACATTATACACACACAGACACACATACACATACGCACGTCGTAAATATGCCATTCACGCACATACACACTAGGGTGGTTCAAAATTCCCAAAAGTTTTCAAATATCAAAAGTAAGTCTCTGAAAACTTAGTATTTGTCAAAAAGATAAGTTTCATGCAAGCTGGGTGATTAACCTTAACATTTAAAGATGGCTACCTCGAATTTAATGTTATTAAAAGAGCACTTATACAATTTTCCGTAAAATCGCAAATTAAATAACTAAAACTAAATTATTCATGCTAGAAAATGTTTTGGCAATTGAGTATACTACTAGAATGGAAAATCAGTTGCGTCCTAACCGTCAAACAAAATTTTTCTTCGAGATAACAGTCGTATAAATCAAAATTTTTACTTAAAACCGGCTACTTTTGGACATTTTTAATAACCTTAATCTGTAATGATTCTTCAATAAGCAAAATTATTTTGAATCTTTGTTCCAACTAGTATCAACAGAAAAATTGACACACCATAGGATATAAAAGTATGGAAGTTATAGCAGTCCCGGTAATGCATCGCTTTAGTAACATTTTAAATGTTATGTACATTTTAATTTAAGGATGTCTTATAGTTTGATGTAATTTACTTCAGGTAATATACGTTATAGAAAATTATTCATAATTTTATATGAAAACTGACATGAAGACCTTTAATTTGCGTTGTCGCAGCACTTCTTAGGGTATTCTGATCAAAAGTTATACTCAATTGAAATTTATATAAAAAATTAGGTGGTAAATGGGAGATCGCAAAGTATTGAAGAAAGTTAGGCTCATATTTGCAGTCTTCCATTTACCACCTAATTTTTTTTATAAATTTCAATTGAGGATAACTTTTTATCAGAATACCCTCAGAAGTGCTGCAACAAGGCAAATTAAAGGTCTCGAAGTAATTCTAGTAGTATACTTAATTGCCAAACCATGTTCTAGCATGAATAATTAAGTTTTAGTTATTTAAATTGCGATTTTACGGAAAAATTGCATAAGTGCTTTTTAAAAAACCTTAAATTCGAGGTAAACACCTTTAAATGTTAACGTTAAGCACCCATTTTGCAAGAAACTTTTTCTTTGACAAATACCAACTTTTTAGAAGCTTACTTTTGATATTTGAAAACCTTTGAGAATTTTAAATCACCCTAATTCCCACATACACACTTACACACACAGATACACATACGCACACGAACGTCGCACACACAACACACACACGCATATACACACATACACATACATACACTCACACACTCACACACGCACAAGTACACGCAAACGCATTAGCACACGCACACACACACATACATACACACACATACATCCATATAGCGGCCATTTTTTGGAAGTAATTTATTCGAATTTCCCAAGTCATATAGTATGTTTTTACATTAAAAAAAGGCAAATATAAATTGTATCAAAACAATGCTTTCTCCTTAAGAATAGTCATAGTCATCCCACTTAGGGTAATTTAGATTTAGACACAACGGATTTTTAAATCTTTGGCATAAAATAATGTCAATATTTCATTTCAATAATTTTTTAGGGTGCCGTTGTTTTCTAGGTCTGAAATTTTGTATATTACATATAGGTCTATTACTACTTAATGAAGGACAAGAATTTTCATAATTATAAATAATAATTCACTTCTCGGTTGGTAAATCTAAAGGCAGAAAATTTGAATTCTTAAATTGACTTTCGAACCTCTTTAACAATACAATACACAATAAATTTGCATGGTGCAAATAACAATGTAATAATTTATCAAATGAACAGTAATAATTAATTGTTCATAATAATAATAACAATAATGTAATATTATTAAATAAGATTAATATTATAATTAAATTATTGGGAAAAGAATAGTAGAATTAAAGATCATCAATTTTTTATTTGATTATGACCCATAAATAACATTTTGTTTCTAGTATAATTCAATTGATATTATACTATAGCTCAACTTGTAAATAAATCATCAGTAGTCAAAATCGCATAAATTATCAAAGCAATTCAAATGCTCCTATCGATCCACTCTTCCCGATATACAGTCAAAAAACGGGTGGACGAACAAACGAGCGCGGAAAAAGAGAAAAGTAGTGAGACGGGACGCGTTCCCGCGAGAGCTGGGGTCACTGTCCCCGCGCCCGCGTTGCACATAAACGCATCCATGCCTGTGTGCGCGCTTATGTGTGTGCGCACACACACACACAGCGCACGGCCGATAGTAATTTTGATCGAAATTCTCTTGGCATATTGCTGCAGAGCGGGGCCCTGCGCAAAGTTCTGGCTGTAAGCCGATCTCGGCGAGCGGGCTCGAATTGCGCGAAATAGCGCTTTTGGCGCGGCGCACGAAGCCTATATATTTCATTACAGCGCGGGGTATACAGCTTCCGTCGTGGTGGTCTATAATACTCGTCGTCGTCGTTACGTCGCGCGCCCCGCGAAATATGAACGAGAGATGTGCAAGGCTCAATTTCGATGAATAATTACGTTTTTTACGGGTAGATTTTAGTCAGTCTATAGGTTTGTGATATGTAACGTTTGTAGTTCAATGAAGCGAATTAAAATTCCACGAATTTCGAGTATGATAGGCATTTTGTGGTTCTTTCTATAAACGTGAATTCCGTGAATTCCACCAGTAGAGAAATTATTTTTATCACGTCGCCCTAGGAGATTTTTTATACAAGGCACCAGGTTTCTCTATTTCTGATCATTATTCAATTTTCTCGTTATTGTAAATGTTACATACTTACATGAACTTTTTTATGCCTAAAGTTTTTAATTATACTAGCAAAAACCCCTCGTTCGCTTGAAGGCATGAAAATTATTAACTATACCTTATATTACTTTTTATTCTTTGACGACTTTAAATTCACAATCCACAAAGAGAACAGAGCCAGATAATAAATGAGACTAATATACTACAACGCACAATGCATGCTTTAAATTTAAAAAATTGATTTATTTTCAACGTTTCTATATTTATGGATGAGATAAAAAAATTAAATTTATTATGAACAAAGTGATAAATATTTTAAAAAAGTTCATTACATTTTAAAATTAATTTAATATAAAAAATAGTGTAGTGTGCAACAAGGGGCATAATCTCCCTACCCCCTCCCCTGTGTTACACACTGTATATTTTTTATCAAAGGCATAATTGGGCCTGTTTCGTGCATGGGTAGGTCGGTTGGGAAATCGTGCTTCTTTAATAATGCAGCACATTAAACCTGGTAGAAATGGCTATTTTTCACCAGTTTCATCAAGTACGCTCGAAATGTGTAATTTTCCATCCAGCTTACAGTCATGAAGAAAGGCCCATTTCATGCGTGTATTGTAAAAAACTAAATTAATATGCAGTTTATATTCTGAGAAAAAACTGGAAATGTAAAAATTAATCTTAGCACTTTTACATTCAATATGAAACGTACTTTAAAGCTTTGATACAGTTGCATGCATTTCCATGCATCGAGACTTTTTATTTTCATTTAAAACAACGAAACAAAACGAAAAACTAAAAAATTAAAAATCAATGCCAATTACTAGCACTTGGAAAATGAAATAAAATTTAAAATTTTATAATTTTATATTTTAAAATTTATTTTTTAACGCATTGATACAATCAAACTACATTATCATTATAAAGCTTATAATAAATTATCAAAAAATTAATAAATATAAATGTAAAATAAAAATTATAATAACAGTAGTCCTATACGGATGCGAAACGTGGGCACTAACAAAACGGGAAGAGGATAATTTTAGACTATTTGAGAATAGAGTTATGAGAAAGATTTTCGGGGGTAAAATAGATGAGATAACCAGAGAGTGGAGAATTTTACACAATCACGAAATACGCGAGTTATACGGAAAACCAAACATTACTAGAGTAATAAAGTCTAGAAGGTTAGGATGAGCTGAGCATGTAGCTAGAATGGATAACGTAAGAACAGCACTTAGAGTATTGGTAGGAAAGCCCTCTGGCTCAAGGTCTACGGGTAGACCGAGGTAAAGGTGGGAGGATAATATTCAAACAGATTAACGAGAAATAGGATACTGTGAGGATGACTGGAGTTTGCAAAGAATAGGGAGACATGGCGTGATTGTGACGTAAGCAAGGCTATGGACTACGCAGTTCCAACAACTAGTAACGGTAATGTTGCTATAAGAGTATGATAAGCTGCCGACATTCAAACACTATTACTGCTAACCATTAATAGCTGGTCTTTATAATAATAGTAAATGTAAAATATAAGTTTATTATTTTAACAATACAATCTGATGTAAAAAATTAAATTAACTATATATTTAACAAAAGTTTACTAAATATTCTAAAGTTAAATTGTTACAAAGGTTGTTCGTAATATCGCAAATTCTTTACTTGTCAATCATTTCAAATTATACGAATCGAAGATAATTACTATTAAATTATACGAGAATGGCGAATTTCACGTGCATACCACATTTAATTGAAAAAAGGCCAGCAAGTAAGCGAGCAATCCGGGAACTTCAATGGAATGTCGATTAGTGCGCAGCTACTGCGTGTTTTGCTCTCTCGTTCTCGGTACTCTTTTGCCGTTCGTGTGCTCAAGGGGCGAACGATAAAATCAAACTCGCTACGTGAACGCTATTAAATTCCGTAGAAAAGTACCCAACAAAAGAAGGCAGGTGGGGGAAACTTGTTCATTTTGTCGACGTGCAAACTCGTAGATGTCAAAGAGCATGAAAATCTCTTCATTTAGTTGGCCTATATCACATTTTTAATTGATTTCTTCTCCACTTCTCTCTTATATGTGCTGTGAAAAGCTAAAGAATATTTCACTTTATGAATAACAGCTTATTAAATAAATGTCAATCAGTTATTGAATACCTTGTGTTCTACATAGATTACATTTTGAAAAAGCCAAAGAAAATTATAAAATTGATGCTATAGTGTGATTTTATACTTCAATATAATTTCATGCAAATAATTAACTGCTGGTACTAATAGAATAGTCTATTGTAAACAAAAATAATTCATGTGATATTTTAATAGTTTATATCTATATGTCAACTGTTGTTACATATTTGTAGATTTTTATAGTAACCAATGTGATATAGTGAAACTAAACGAATAATACAATATAACTAAATAGCTGGAATACATAAAAGGTCATAAATTTTCTCCTAATATGCTATACACATGCTTAATTAGATTACACTAAATATTTTATCTGCAACATAACTAAATAGCTGGAATACATAAAAGGTCATAAATTTTCACAATATCATAAATACCTAATAGTTCCACCAGCCCCAATCGATCAATTAACAAAAAAAAATCTACCTATTCGCATCAAAACAACCAACTTCCTCCCCACGCCAACCATTAATTTCTCTCCATTCGATCTATTGATCACCCAGCGTGTATCGCGCCGCGGTCCGAACATTTCCTTTGACGCCCCGTCCTCGCGGACTCGGACCCTCCCCCCCACTCCCCAATTTCCCAAACTAGTCCAGCGTCAACTTCCATCGTCAAAAATGAGTCCACATCGAGTCTATAAATCTCCCCGAACGCATTCCCTTCTCGGTCCGATAAATAGGTGTTCAGCCAACGCCGATTTTCTCAAAGCTCCCGGGACGCGGGTGAGGGTGACGCTAGTTTCGGGCCACGAGGCATATATATACTTACTACTACGGCGCGTGCACCAGCGGGGACTGCGTCAAAGGCGCGACTCGGCCTCGAACCCGCGCGCGTTATCAGGCGTACAGGCTATCGGGACTCTTGATGCCTCGGCTCTTGATCGACGACGTTGCACTAATGCGCCTTGGATCCCCCCTTATGTGTACACGCCCACGCGGCGGCGGCGGCGGCGCTTTACACGCGAGCGCGCGACTCGATGAACTCGTTTTGCTCGCGACTCTGTTTTCTTTGAAGGAAAGAGAGAGGGAGAGCTTTCGGGACCGGGAAATTTCTTCTTTTTTTCTCTGCTCTTTTGAGGACGCGGGGGCGTGAGAGGGCGCGGTTAATATTGCGATGGTAGCGGATGTTTAATGAGGTCGATTTTCGAATGTTTTCTGGAGAACTTGCTCGCGAGCTGCGGTGGTGTGCGGTGTGTAAATAAATAGATGCTCGAAACTGCGCTCTTTGATGTTGGGCTGTAGCCTGGGTATAGCGTGGGGTCTGTGAATTCGAGATGACTTTTTGAAGAACGTTACGTGCATTTATAAGTTTCAAGATATTGACAGGAAGTAATGGATCCATACACGGTAAACAGCACACGTGTAAATGGTAAACATTTTTGTCTGTTAGTCATTTGGCAATAAAAATGACTGTAAAATATCTGTAAAATTCACATGAAACTGTATAGATATATATATAGTCCTTGATTACAGCCTGTCTACATTTTTTATTGTGTAGAATATTGTACTAAAAGCAATTAGTGTTTATTGTTGCCTCTTATTTTTTTTAAAAGAAAGCTTTGTACCGATGAAAATTTTTGAATACGTAATTTTAATGAACTCGGACTAAGTAGGTTCTAAAATCTCTGTATATATTTATGTGCATGAGTATGTGACTAAATTTTGTAGCCACCATAACTCTCAAACGCATTTGTGTCGCACTGAAATTTTGTTACTTTATCAGACATTACCCAATATAGAATTGATTAGATTTTGAAGCTGATGGGATAATATTAAGTAATATTAATTTTTCATTATAACTGAATGAAACATTTTTAAAATTTTTTAAAAGCTGAACAAAATCTTTCTTCACTTGTAACATATACAAAGAATATAGTTAGTAATATCTACTGTACACGATGAGTAGTTTGGAAACAAATATTACAAATAACTTTAGTACTGCACTGGTTAGCACTTAATACTTAGCTTAAATATTTAAATACCAAGATGTTATTTTGGATAATACGCGTCTAACATGTACCATAAGTCAAATGTTTAATCTTAAGCCATCCTCTACCGACAATTACAAGGACCCACTTTTTTTCGTTTAGTTTTCAATTCTCAGTAAATATCTCTAAAAAGTTGTTGACCCAATCAAAAACAACAAATCTCGAGAGAGATATTTTGTCAAAATTGAAAATTAAACAAAATAGAAAGTAATTCCCCATTTTTGCCGATCATAGGAGGATTTAGCATCATCTTAATAAAACTCTAAATATACATAATAAACGCATATATTAATTTTCTTAAAGTGCACGTAATTTCAGTTTGCTTGAATACATTTAAGGAAAGCATACCGTTCAAGCAGTTAGCTAGTAGCGTTTTTTCTATATAAGTCAGGAATATATAGAAAATATGTTACTAAATTTTAAGTCGGATTCCTCCCTAATATAGCTTATATAGCAGCACCATCAGCTGTGAAATATCAAAGCCCGTTACCTATTCCTATCTATTACAATGCATTACAGCGACGCATAGCACTTCGGATCCGTTAATGTGCAATATTTTGCCACGCAGCGCGCTCTAAACAGGGCAATATGTATTCCCGTGTATTTTGATATGTGAAACGCATGTCGTCGTTAGAAATATAACCGAATCAAATCCCTTGCGCGATGTGCTTCGCGGCCGTGATTTACGAGAATGGCATATACTGGACGTTAGAACGATTGAAATTGATCGGCTTAGGCGAATACCGGCATTTTGCAGTTGCACGTGCGCGCCCGCTAAGCCCCGCGCGTACGTAACCTATGCGTGCGCATTTTGTATATATACGTAAAAGTAATTTCGAGCGCATAAATTTCATCCGGAATACGAGGAAATCTAAAGTGCCCGGAGAACCCGCACGCGCAACGTTCGCCCCTGTTATTGCACCGATTTCTTCTTTTTGCTGGTAATCTTGTTTTCAATTAAACTGTTTAAATATTTTAGAATCTAATTGGATTTTTTTTACTTCTAGCGTTTCTATTTAATTTAGTTTCGAGCCAAAATATTACTGCAGGAGCTACAATCGGATCAGCTTTTTTTTCGGCAGCCAAAAATATAATACACGTCATTTCTAATTAAACTACATGAATAATTAAAAAGCTATAAACGAATCAGCACGATTGCTACAAGTTAAAATAAAATACATGTTCATTTCCAATTACACTGTTTGAATATTTCGCAACTTATCCGACTTTATTTATAGTTTTTCTATTTAATTTAGTTACACACAGAAATATTTCTACTAGAACTACGCCGAAATTGAATTTTTCTGCTATAACCTAAAATAAAATTCGTGTCATTTCTAAATATACTATTTAAATAATACAAGAACTAAAATCAAATAAGCATGTAATTTGCAATAGTCTAAAATAAAATACGTATTATTTCGAATTAAACTGATTATATAAATTGAAATTTAATTTATAATTTTATTTATAGTTAAAATGCTTAGTTAATTTATTTATTTATGTATATAGATAGTCGAATTCTAAATGTAATACTTGCAAAAAGTATATTATATAAATAGAAAGTTGAGGACTTTGAAAATTTTGTTTGTTTACACACATTTTGTAATAACTGTTTAAATGAAATGTAACCAAAGTCATCCTAGCGGATTAAAATAATATTCGTATATGAATAACATTTAAGCTTTATGCTGATTTACAGCTACGTCAGAAGCCAATGTAACAAGACTTAATTATAAGTATTAGTGCAACAATATTGCCGTAAAACTAGTTGCTTAGTAACATTTTCCTTGTAAATTTATATATCAATCAAGTATTTTCAAATGTAAAATTAGAAATCATACTAAAAGAAAATATTAGATACAGCATTTAGAACATAAATGAGAACCGAACGTTTTAGAATTAGAAATACTAAATCATAATACAAATGAACCTATTTACAAAGTAGAATAAATCGAGTATAGTCCGTCACCATGGTACTTATTGAAAAAAGTTACTACGCACGAATATTATAGCTGTTGTTAAGATTGAATTAATATGAAAAATATACAAGTTCATATGTGAAAGCCATATTAATCACTATTATATATATACGTGTAGCTACTTTCTATTTTGCTTTTGTGTGTATATCCATATCTTTCTCATATTAATTTCACTGCTTTTTTATAACAGATAGTGTATCATATAACAAATTTTATTTTTCAGTACAGATCTAATATGCTTTGTTTGTTGTCCTTCTTTGTTATTTTTTTTACTTTTGTTGCACTTATAAAAAAGATTGTCCCGGTTATTTCTAATAGTTTCAAATTCAATAAAATGAAAAGTCTTTTAAACATATAATCTTACAGTACAACGAAGTTACACATGTGATTAAATTGCCTAAAATATTGTCTTTCACGTATTAAAAGTAAAATAGTACATGAATCTACAGATGATTAAAACGCAGTTTTAGTTACAAATATTCTCATTTTATACTTTATAATATATTTTGTTGTGATGAAAATAGGTGACCTGAATAAAGAGTCTGACCTGCTGTTGTTGGTGGCATACTGTTCTAACATCGGAGCATCTATCGGTTAAGTCAACCGACTCACATTCAAAGTGGAAAGCTTTCCGCAACAGTAATCATAACTGATTGAAAATCTTAACCTCTAATGAAAAGGATTAATATCGAACCCAGAGAAAATGTAACTATTATTGTGGCTATGCTGATTTTTTACAAGTTATAAAATGTTTATAATACAATGTTTATAATATGAAATGTTTAATATAAAATATTTTAATATAAAAAAATAATAAATTAAAATTATAAATGCTTATAATCGATTTAACCATGAACGATTCAACAAATTTCCCGAAAAAATGATATCCCACTCGAAAATACTACTATAATTAGCAAAAATTAAAAGTGCATTTAGCAACATTTATTATTTCTATTTGAGCATTCTAGGTATATTTGAATAAAAATATGTAAATTACCATATTCATATGTGAATTTAATATTCGTTTTTTTAAAATCAAGAATGTCTTCAATGTACAAAACGAAGTAATAATTTTCTCTACACCCCCAATATTATACATTTTAAGGAAGAAATATCGGAACCTGAATACCTACTTTCAGGGTCAAGTTTTCCCAAAATACTTCAAATACGAAAGTTGTAGTTCAAATATTTCAAATACAAAAGTTGTAGTTCAAATTCTTCAAATACAAAGAATATTCGAACATCCTGGTTACCTTGACCATGACCTTCACATCAATGGTCAAGGTTATTGTTTGAAGTTTTGAAGCTGTATCGAATTCTGTATATTTCAATTTACTGTATATTAAATATACATAATAAATACGCTTAATTTTATATGTCTAATCGTCGTGGGCCCAGTTTCGGTCAGTAGTTCTCTTCGATAAACAAAGAAACGCTTATCTAATTCCTGAAAATCCGGAGAACTCCCAATCGGATACACGTTAACGACAACGAAGTCAACCGAAAACCGGGTCCACGAACCACAGTAAAAAAACCAGCCTAGCCCGCCAATCTCGCTCACGATCTCTTTTCCGTTCTGTCCACAGGCGAGCACCCGGCGGCGATGCAGCACGGCAACTCGAGCAACAGCGGCGCCACGACGCGCACCCTCGCCCTCCTCCTGCTGCTCCTACACGCCGGCTCGTTCGCGAGGTGACTGCTGAACTGCGTCAAGCCGCGCTAAGAAGAACGACGAGACAACCAAAAAAAATAACACACACACACACAAAACCAAAACCAGCTGGAGCGAGACGCGGAGGAACGCGAGTAACCCAAAGACAGAGACAGAGAGTGAAAGCTCGCCAAAATTCCGCGAACTTCTTCTTATGCTACTTCTACTTCCGGTACGATCGATCAAGAAAGAAATGAAAAAAATGTCGGTCTTGAACCGTCTTGTGTGCCACGAAAGAGAGAGAGAGGGGGTCTCTCTCTCTCTCTCTTTCTGGAGGCACTCGATCAAAGTCGCCCTTAGAGAGGCACACACGACTCTTCTCTGTGTTACGTACGTGTACATTGAAAAGCTTCGAGAGCTGCAGAGGTAGCAGCTGCACCCGCAACCTTCACTTTATCCCGTCGCTCGATGATGAGAACGAAGTCTCGAATATATATTAAGCGTGAGTTTGCGTGGGCATGTATGTATGTGTGTGTGTGTGTGTATAAGCGGGTGCGAATGCGCGTCGTGCTGAGAGAGAAATTTTGACGATGCCGCAGAGCGATCCATCGGTTGTAGGACTGGAAAAGCTTCGATATAGGTACGTCGTGGACCAGATGCGAATCACTGGATTGTGTAATTGGAAGTAGCGATATCCTATTGAGGAGATTCGCTTCATCAGAAACTCTTCTGAATCGCGTAGCGACCTTGGTAACAGTGTAAAGTCAAAGGTGATCTCTGAATTTCTTGAGGTGAAAGGTCACGTTTTTATGAAGTAATCATTTCCAAGAAACTTATAAGACTTACAATTAGTTCACTTACAAGACAAAAATAACTAGTATCCTCACTTCGAGAAATTTGGAGAACAAGCCGCGATTCATTATTCAATCGATCTAAAGTGCACTCGAGAATTCAAACGGGATCCTCAACGTTGCCCGCGCGCGAAGTGGAGCGAAGAATGAAAACTTAATCGGACTATTACTTCGTAATCCAGAGCCTCGTCTGTGCTTATTTCGACGTTGACTGTCGACGACACGGTACACGTATACACTTGGTCCGCGCGTTCCAAAAGCTAGGCGAGCCAGTACTCGCTCCGATACAAGACCGGGCTGGGATGATTCGATTCGAATCATGTATATTTAGCGTCGGCAGCCCGTCTACTGCACCCGCGACAAAGTTCGCGCTTAAAAATAAGAAAGAGACCCTAATACGTAAGGACGGGGAAGAGGGGGGCGTTACTCTCGCAAACGGCGTCTGCGCATGCGTAGCGGACCTCCTTTGGAACCAGCGCGACCTCATGCCTTCGTTCGAGAATCGAAAGCTCGTTAAAGCTCGCTCGCGCGCGCGTAAATCTTTGTCCGCTCGAACGAAAGAAAACAAAATTTTGTTTGGCAAACGGCACGCGTGTACGGTACGCGAGCAAACTTTGTCTCTCGCACTGTAGTCGCGCGAGATCCTCATTCTCGGAAAACAAAATCCTTGAGTGGTGTGTTTGTGTTTGTGTGTGTGTATGTGTGTGGGGTGTAAGCGCACGCGCGTGTGTGCGTGAATTGCGAGAGAGAGTGATAGGGCGGCGACGTTGTTCATCGAGCTATATAGTCGTCGATCTACGAGATGGTTGAGAGAGAGAAGTTGTGAGTACACGGGAGCGCCCGTTATTTTTTAACGAACGATTTCTCTTCCGTTAAATCTTGCGTCGAGCGCGAAATTGACGTAGCTTGATATACCACTGACATACCGTGTAGGAGGAAATTCGATATTTTATTGCGAGCTCGTGGATTGTTGTTTGTCTTGGCGGTGAGTGAGAGAGAGTGAGAAAGAAAGACAGAGCGAGAGCGAGCGAAAGAATGATGTTATATCTGGCGGTTTATCTTTCGTTTCTACTTTCTTCGGGGGATGAGAAAATCGCAGCGAAGGGACTATTGTCAGCGGAAAAGCGTCATTCAAGTGGCTGTTATATTTTTTATTTATGCAGGATTTATCATGCGAAGTTTTAAAAAAATCAAGAATCTTTTATTTTGTTCCTTCATGGATATTCATGAGCAATTGAATTACAAAGTCTGAACGAATTTACATGCGTAGTACGTGTTTCAAAATATTGAAATTATTTGCTTTTAAAGCTAGTACCGCGTACTATAAATATTCTTGGGTAAAAATATATGTAACTAACGGTTTTTTCAAGACCACCGAACATATAATGCAAATTTTTCGTGAGAATGAATATTTATGAAAAATATATACAATGCTCAGCGCTTCTTCGGATGTACCTAGCCGATGTGAGCATTTAAATTTTCTACGATTTTATTAACTTGCATAATAATTTGTGTAAATAAAAATTTGATTGAGTAATTAATTGCTGAACTGCATGTCAGACAAGTATCTCAAAAAATAATGTGATTTTCTTATCCCTTTAAATATTCACACTGAAAGATTGCTATATATATCAAGAGAATGCTTTTTCAAAAACTTTCAGTTTTTACTTTTTTGTACAAAACAATGATTAACATTTTATTATGATGTTAAAATTGTTTGTCTACAACGAATTTTCTTCCTGTCAACATATCTTCTGTAGATTTCGCGAGTTGCAGGTGCTGTTAAATTAAATGTATAGAATATTATAATAATCGAATGCAGGAATTTATAAATAAAAAATTTAAAATATCAATGAATGTAACATATTGTTTAAATTTTTTTGATTATTTGATTTTGTACAAATGTTATGAGCTTTTCAAACGATGTTAGCTTTAAAACGTGATTAGCTTTTACAAATATTGTTTAAACTTTATAAGTTAATAATATCACATTTGCAGCTGTCTTATATACAATGTAAATATAAAAAATAACGGCTTACATTAGAATTTTGTTTTTGTACTATTTAAACAGAAGCTACATATATTATGTTATTATACGTAGATTCACAACTATACATAATAAATTGTCAACGATCGTATATGAATAATAATTTAACTAAAACAAAAATGTGCTATTTTTTAATGTATACATCCATTGCAATCAATAGGTTTCGTCAGCTCACACAACAAAAATATGTTCTTAATTTATATATTTATAAACTTAAATTTTACTTGCAATTATATAATTTTCTTCTTATCATTTAATATGTATCATTTGAATATTTTATTGTACTGCAAACTTTACCCATAATGACGAATAAATAATATGAAAAAATAAAACAATACATTTATCCTGTCTTATAACTTCTATTTCAACGTGCAATTCTATCATTTCTTTAAAAAAAATCAAACTTTGAATTAATTTTTATGTTAATAGTTTTATAACATCATAAAATATGATTATAAGAATACTTACACTTCAAATTATTACTTATTTTTTATCAGAAAAATATTTTAAATATTATATATATATATTTATTGGTATTAACTAATAATGTATTTCAGCAACTTATCTGTATCTATTCTTTATCTATATATAAGAATGTCTGCCTGTTAATGTATCATGGGAGAACTGCTACAGCTGCACAGATTTTATTTAAATATTTACTAGGAAATAGATTATAATATAAGCTGATTTTTATCTGAATTGAAGGTTCTAAAGATATATTTAAAACTTACTACCCATCGAAGAATGGAAATTAGACAAATTTTCAGTTTCTAATTCTTTTGCAAAACATAAGAAAATAAATCGTAAATGTGTTGATATATAGAGTTTTTCCAAAATTTATCCTGGGGGCAATGATTTTCATACCAATGCGTGCCAGGGCCACAATAATGTGAAATTATACTAAGCTATGCCAATCGGTGTTGGTTTACGCAAAAATTTATGATTAGGTTTATCTTTAGGTGTCCCAAAACGATTCCCAAAGTTTTATCAAATCCGTGATCCAGACTCCATGGTCTCTTCTGGTAAGTAGTAAATATCATTTGCTTGGCTCTAAAATTTCATTAACACTAAGGTAGGTCAAATTCGAAAAACATCGCTACACAAAACCTTCTCTTTGAGAGAGTAAAATGTCAGTATGTAATTCAAAAGAAGAATCACACTACCCTTATGCTTACACAAATAATATAAAGCAAAAAACTCATTTACTCTTTCATCGTTCATCAAATTTCGCTAAATAAACTTTTCCTATCAAATAATTGAACTAATCAAAAGAAAAGTGTAATACACCATACATCTTTCCAAGAAAAATAGAAATTCCCCAGAGTAATCGTTTATTCTACTACAAAGTTAAAAAAAATACTAGAACATTGGATTCTATTTTCCTCATCGCACCGGCAAATTATCCACTTTCAAACCAGTTCAATCGGCTTAATCCCCTATTTAGCTTGTTCAACTCGAGCGGAGCGCTCGATGAAAAAAAAAAACAACATCTCTTCACTTTCAATCAGACTAACTCGGTCCTGCAGCCACGTACGGACTCGCTGTATATACACGCTCGCGCGCGAGCCAGTTCCGAACCATTTCCTCTTTTATAACTCCTCGGAGCACCCCTCAAAAACGCATTAGCCGCGCGCAGTGCTCCCGAGCAGACAGCCGTATAGAAAAAAGCTCCATCCGTCCTATCTCTCTCGCTCACTGCTGCCCAGCGGGTATACATAAGGGGCCCCGCAGCTGCATTCGCTGTCCCGTATACCTACGTACAACGCATGTGTGCGAGAAAGAGGAAGAGGCGAATAATCGAGGCACAGAGAGAGAGAGAGAGAGAGAGAGAGGGAGTGGAAGACGTAAACGTCGGCGCTCGAAGCTGCAGCCGAAGCTGAAGCTGACCTAAGTGGCCTAAACTCGGGCTCTCGCGGAGAATAAGGCTTTGTGCCGCCGCTTGCAGCCGAGTCGAGTTTAATGGGGAGATTAGAGGGAGGACGGGAAAGGGAACCCCCCCCCCCACTCCAAGAGTTTATCCGAGCGTGCTCCAGCGCTAAATCCTTTCTAGAACCAACACGACGCAACAACATGCAACGCCGTGCTCTTTGTGTGTCCCTCGCTTCTCTCCTGTGTTGGTTTCTTGGCTTTCGAAGAGAGATACATAGGTTGATAGATAGATACGTAGATAGATGAATAGGCACACGTTTTACTTATTCAGTAAAAGAAAATATTTATAAATATGAAGAAGTAGCAAGAAAATACATTCAAATTCGTTTTGATATCATTAGGCGATATATGGGGGGATAAATGTGCCGACAGATAATTTTGCAGACGGATAATAATGCCGAATTTATTTTACCGAAGGGTAAATTTGCCGAAAGGTGAAATGTGCCAATCGGTAAAGTAATCGATTAACAAAAGTGCCGAAAAAGAAAGTTCAGATGGGTAAAAATGCCGATGGATAAAAATGTCGAAAGTAAAATGATGAAATGTTGAATGACAACGGGTAAAAACTAAAAATATCTAATACTGAAAAGAAACGACGTAGCAACAATTAATACATTAGTATAATACTGGCGCATATTCTAATAAAAGCACTTCTTTGTCCAAATTTTCTATTTCAGCATTTTTAACTTTCGGCATTTTGTTTTTCGGGATTCTCGTCTTCGGGACTGTTAACTTTCGGCATATTTATCCATAGGTATTGATTTTTTCGTCAATTTCAACTGTTCGGTAAATTTATCCTTCTGCAAATTTATCTTTCGGTATTTATCCCCACCCAATACATTCACACTCCCACAAACGTATATAAGTAAATAACTTAGGACTGAATGAAAATGAATTAGGGCTGTACAATAAGCGAACAATTATTATTACGACGATGTTGTTGTAGAAACTAAAATAAATGTATTATGCCTGATCATATATGGAGTTTTCTACTTATTCCCGCGATTTTCGATTGCATTTTTCTCAACTTTCCCTGCACGTAAAGTACTTCAATTTTTTAAATTCGTGTTTGTATGAATTCTAATCAATGTTATAGCTTTTGTGCGTTCTACTTTAATGAGATATTAAATGATATTTGATATTGCATATAGTTAAAATATATATGTATAGAGTTGTTACAGTTAATATTTTGGTCTTCATCATAGATCGTCAATTATATGTTATTTATCACATATTGTCAAGATTAGTTGAATAGTGCAGGGGAGCCCAAGGCGGGAAGTAAAGAACGAGGGTGAATACGGGTCAACTTCATAAAATTCGAATGTCTTTTAAGATCAATACATCTTTTGTAATTTTTTATACCGTACTCTGAAATGGTCATCAACGTTAAACATTTTTATCAAAGAATACATTTGAATATACCAACAAAGGAAATTTCATTCGGAAACTTACGATATTTCATTATTTTCTATAACTTTTGCTAATTTATAAAAGTTGTGTCAAGTTATTTAAACAAGTTATTCATTATAAAAAAGTTCATATTTATATAAAACTCATTAAAGCAACGATTTTGACGCCTCAAGCGACTTGATTAGTGAACATATAGGTTAGTTATCTATTCCCAAAAAATTCTTGTAGGTTAGGACTACTTCATAAAAACACTTGCTTACTATATTTATACACTGTAAATACCGTTTTTTATGTTAAAATTACTTCTTCTACTACCTTAAATGAGTTACATTGGTTGTTAAAGTTTTCGAACAATCGGAAATAGGAATCAAGTAAAAGGTGAATTATTCCAGTTTCCTCATTTAAACACATGTAATTTATGAATTTGCCCGAAGGATAGGGACTTAAATAAAAAAGTTTATTTAAATAATTCAAGTAAAATAATAATAATTGCAAACGTCTGGACCTAAAATATTTCTTTTTCAGCTATCCAAAAATCTAATCTTGATAACCATCTATCATAAAAATGATTTATAAAAGATTATAAGAACTAAAAAGTTTTAAACAAAAAGTTTCAAAGTAACTCCGGTCTCCCCTATCTATCACGACAGAAAATATAAATACTCATGTACACAGTATCATACACATTCAAGCAAAACTCTCATGCTAATAAATTATACTTACATTAAGATATTTAACAATATACAAAAACTCTATCTATATATCTATCGAATCGATGAGAGGAAATAAGCTTGTATTTTCATCGAAAACCAGAGAGAGAGAGAGAGAGAGAGAGAGAGAGAGAGAGAGAGAGAGAAACAAAAACAGAGTATCGGAATTTTTGGAGCCGGGGCCAATAAAACTGACCTACTTTGACGATTCGACGTTTCCCGTTCGGCGACGGCGTCGTCGCTTCGACAATGACGACGCCTTCCTTCTTCCTCCTTTCCGCACCTCCTCTTCTTCTTCTTCTATACTTGCCTCGTCACTTCTTGCTCCTTTCATGCGGGCGCTGTCGCGAACTTTGCCCCCCGCGGCCGTCCGGCGAGTGGCGAAGAAAAACCTAAATTCGACGTGTTTTCCAGCCCCGACATCGGGGCCTCCGAGCTCCCTCGTTCTTTACTTCCCTCCTTGCTTCCGTTCGTCCGTCCATCCGAGTCGCGCGACACGGCCGTTGCGCGCGAGCGCGAGACACAGCTGCGGGCTTTTTGTTGAGAACGCAACTGTTTGCCGCGCGGAAAATTAAATGTGCAAAGTTTCGCGAATGGACGGAGTTTTTGAGCGAGTTTCTTTGTTTTGCGGGAGGATGGAGATTAATTTATCGTTATCGCTCGTGGAAATTGCCGGCTCGTTCTGCGGGATGTGACCTTCGGATGCGTGGAATTTGAATTATAACGCAGAAGTCCACGTAGAAGGTGTTCTGACCACAGACTTAAGGAAATCCACAAAAAAAACATTCAGTTAAAGCGTTCAAAAATTAGAAAAACAAATTTAGGGTTACATCTTTGGGACAACTTTTTTATTGTTCTTTAGGGCATGCAGAACACGGCAGAAACAGTGTTCCCACGAGTTCGGTCTCGATCCACTGTTTTTTCGGCTACCCAAATTCTCGTATGGGAAAATGAACAAAAAGTAGCGATTGTTCAACGGCATATAGTCAAGGTGTAGGGGGCACGACGAAAAAATCATAACGATATAATCAAAGTGCAAGAAAAGAGCTTCAATTTTTAAAAAATCGTTCTAAATGGATGCTTAGGTAAAAAGTTATCTACGTTTAAAAATAGTAAAAAAATAATAGAAATTTCAATTTTTTACAAAATCAAGTCATTTGTCCCTTTTTCAAATGCTAATACAGTCGCCCATCGCACGTATGGATTATCTGGAGCGTGGATTTCTAAATGTATTATATTTGTACTAAAATGAAGTTTAAAATGGCAAGGTCTCTCTTTGATTTTGTTTAATTGCCTAATTAAATAAAGTTATCCTGAACGTCAAAGTAGAATAAAAATTTAAATATTGAATTATAAGACAGTCCTGAATTTTACGCTGCTGCAACTACTGCATTATATAACGTTGGAGGCTACAATTTAATTTTTAAAAAATTGTGTTTTCAAAGTCGGTCGCTGGTTAGATGTGTATATCTGTATCACTTTAGCTCATAATGAAAAGATTTAGTAACTACAATTTCCATTTTTAACTAGTTTCTTTTGTAGAATTAGTTTGTGCAAAATTAGGATAAAAAAATTGCTTTTTACATTTACTTTGTGTAGAACGATATTTTTTACAATAACGAGATTTGTTTCTGCAGCTATTTCGAGATTTGAGCTGAATTAATTAGGTAGACTAGTGACAGAACACGAACAAGCACACGGGATATTTTGTACTTTTACATTTTGAAGAAATTAAGAAGTATGAATGAATAACTTCAAAATAAATATTAAAAGAAAGCAAAAGATATTTTTATAATATAAAACATAAGATCAAAATGTTCACTAAAGAGACTATTTGCATTAGTAATGAAATATAACTATAAAATGAAACTATATTATTCAAATTTAATTCTAAAGAGAGCATTGTGAACTACTTCTGAACATTAGTAATAAAAAATTATTATGTTAATACATAAAAAAATGCAAATTTGTCGACTTAGCTCCGGGTGCGCATGCGCAGAAGCTTTACAGCGTTTATCATTAATATCTTGTTTATTTGGTTGATAAATCATAATTATGATAATGTCACTAAATTCTGCATAAAAAAATCTTCAATTACATATTCTGTTTATTAATAAATATGTTTTTATATATTGGTAAGAATTGATAAACGGTTACATCCTATAAGGTTATGTGTTGAAGCTTAGTTTTTTCAATAATTTTGTCTTGACCCCAGATTTTCTTACGCAGATCAAAAGTATGATATTGAAAGAATATTTGTGGAAAATTTCAAAGACGTTAGTGTTTATATAAAAAGTAGCTGAAGCCACCTTGAGTTTGACAAAAGCTTCATTTCTAAGTTGTAAACGTGCACCTAAAGAATTATCGATCTAAAATGAAACAAAAGAAGTAAATTCCATTTTCATATTACAAAAGGTATTCGAAATGTAATTTTCGGTATCAAAGACCCCTTATAATAGTTGACAAATTGAAAAATTTTTAGCGCATAAAATTGCTCCCGCATTTTTTACGGTTTTCCGATAAAATATTCGCATACTTTGAGAAAGGAAAGCGACGTCTCACTCGCCATTGCAGGTTTTAAAGATTATCGAGAACGAGTTTATTGAAGCATCAAGAGCCAGTTTCTCAAGGAAGCACAATGCCCCCCCGACGAGAGATCATAAAAGCACGTCAGGAGATTGGAAAAATGTAACAGTATTATGGATGCGACCGCATAAAATAAAATTCCGAAGTATTCGACGGCGCGGAGAGAGCGCGAGTAAGAGGAATAGAGAGAGAGAGATGGAGCGCAAGAGAGCGAGAGATAAAGCGAGAGAGCAGAGGACGAAGAGCTTACCTCAGAAATACGCGGGACGACCTCGAAAGCGCGCGCGCGCGCGACTGCATCTGTCAATTTAATTACCCGGGAGACCGGTCGCGTATCCGCTATGTGCATTATGGACTTTCGTAACTCGCTCGATCGTACTGTATAGGAGTGGTGTGCATTACCGCCGGCGGTCACGCAAGATTTCTATTCCGTAAACTGGCTATGGCCGAGTTTGAATTTTAAAGTTTGAAGCTAAAAATCGTATTGACAATAACTGACTCATAAGTAATGGGTATGATATCCTTGTAATGTGGAGTTTATTTATGGAAACTATTGTACTAAGAGGAAGAATGAAAGTTATTTAAATGAAAATGTATGCATTAACTCTTTGAATGCAATGTTCCAATTAAAATACAGTAGATATTCGGCCAGTCAAATATATGTGTACACCTAACTTTTCCGTGTAACTACTGTAGTTTACTAAAATGATGTTCACATAGGTAATTAACACTTTTATTATGTTATCTTTCACTGTCTTTCGGGTTCTTATAGAAAGTGATGTGGAATTTGCTCATCAAAAGAAAATCCTGTGTTTCGTTAGGATTTCTCGAAATCTATTTTTGTTTAATATTCATAAATACATTTCTGGTGTATGAAAAAATGTATAAAAACGTGCACTGGAACCTGTTGGTATGGGTAGTATATCTGCTTCACCATGAGTACCATTTTATTGAATCCGTTATAAAGTCTACCATAAAAGGCTCTAATAATTTGTTAAAGAATAGTACATTATGCATCAAGGGAGTAAAGTGGGCAATGTACGCACTGTGTGACGTTGCCGACCGAGCGAAACGAGGTCGGCATTTCACACAGTGCATGCTTGCCTACTGTACTCCAGAGGTGCGTATACTACTTTTCACCACACCCCCGTAAAGAAATGACTGTACGCATCTCAGCAGGCCGTACAGTACCCCATGCTCTGCCTAGAAGTAAAGTGACTTGTGTACGCGCGACGCGCTGTTTTACCGCTCGAGACGCAGTCGAGAGCGGAAAAAGGCGCATTGCGCATGCGCAAGTCACTTTATTCCCTAGGCAGTCCATGCGGTACTGTACGGCCTGTTGAGAGGGCGTACAGTCAGCACTTTACGCGCAGTGTGGTGAAAATGTAGTTTCTACATCGACGTTTGTGCTACTAAAAAATTAAGCAACTTTTGAGGAATTTTATTTATTTTTATATTGTTTTTACTAATTTTTTATGTCAAATTAAAGAAATTTTTGATATGGGAAATTACCTATTTTTTAACCTTTACGTTGTAAAAAAGTATGATAATTTCATTCAAAGAACACGATTCTTGTCCTCGTCATAGCCAGCCAGACAAACCTCAAAAAATTTCAGAATGATTGGATAGTTTTTTTTTTTAACTATCCCGGCGTTCAATTAAGGGGCATTTCCAGAGAAACGCGTTTCAATGTTTCGCGTTGCCATGTAAAGTATTTACTCCATAGATATATAAAATCCCAAAATTTTTCTAATGTCTTGGATCAACCTTTCACAGTATTTTCTAACAACCACATATTTGCGAAAAATACAAAAATAAAATCTTTATTTTCAAATCAGTTTACCAACATACCCTCTTGTTTTCTGATAAACAAATTTTGTTAACATTGATCAATTAAAATATTAATTTAGAAAAATAAAACTTGACTTTACTGCTTTTACAATAAATATTTAATATGTAAACTTAACGAATGTTATGAACTTTAAAAGACTGATATTATGCTCCGTTATGAACGGTATTTTTATGAAATTTACAAATTTTATTCGATCTATATTATACCATATTCGATAAAACGTACAAATGTTGATATATATATATATATATATATATATCATAAATGGAATTCTTGTCGTAAATGGAATTTTATGCTAGCCTATATTATTAAAGATTTTCAATAGTTACCACAAGTTCATTTTAAATTTTTGTTGAAAAAAACTATATTATAAAAAACTACATTCATAAAAATACAAATTTCATTACATATTAAATACTTTCTACTTAAAGTAAGGCCACAATAATGCATTGGCCAAACCATAAAAATGTATCTATCTGTTTAATTCTTATACATACAAAATTACGTTAAATCATATAACTACATTTTTACTGTAAAAAGAAACAACGTATCTATTTCCAATTCAGATTTTTAGTTCACTTAGAAGAAATTATAACTTGATGAATTATATTCACATGTATTATCAAATTCAACAAATGTATTTCCAACGATATTGCGGATCAACGCGCATTATAACAACTTGAACTCGTCATTCACAAATAAATCACCAATTGGAATATTTAGCACCGATCCTCTGAGTACTTATCGTGTCTTTATTTAATTTGCTTGAAAGTTTCTATTTTTTCTAACAAGAGAAAAGATTTATAAACTAAACTTTTCTAAATTAGCATTGCTACTGTTTTGATTGAGAAAGTACTTATACCTGTTTTTAAAGTCAAATCGAGAAAATGAGTAAAAACTATTTAGATCAAGTGGTAACAATCTTAATGTCTTTATTAATGTCTTTATTGAAGTTTTCTAATTTTATAATATCATTTTAGAATAATTTATATGTACTCTTTTAGATAGTGTACTTATTTATCTCAGATTTTTAGTTCCTATATAGGATACAGTACATACGACTGTATTTTGTACTAAAAATCGTATCTGGTAGATACTTATTCTTTAACGGTACTATCTGCAACACCTTAACTGAAAAAATCATTGTTTTATGTACAAATCTACTTTCAAATTTCAGGATTCATACTTACATTGACCGATTGTCCTGAAGAATTAGGTATATACATAAGATTGATCTGTTTTGCACTACGTTGTTTAGTGTCAGTACACGGAGAGAAGAATATTGCAATTGCTACTAAATAGAGTTGGGACTGATTACAGTGCAAGATTGATACATCGGAACCGATAAAACCTATTTGGACTGATTCCTAATATAGTATAGTAATCAATCCTCCTTGTATAATTGAATAATATTGAATAATTATTTAATATTTGACTTATTTTATATTTTATACATGTATTATTAAAGAAAAATGGCTTAGTACTTAAATGATTATCATAAAGTCTATGTGTATACACATTTTATTAATACAAAAGCATGAAAAACGGAAGGATTGGAGGTTACGTGAAATTTTACTCATTCCTATACTGGTTAGTACAGAGTCCTAACCTGCGTAGTACTGTCAACCCATTTTACTCTTCGTCTCCTAATTCCTACCCTAGTATAATCATTACTAACTTTTTCTCTCCGTGTATTGTTTCTAAATGGCTGTAGATAGGCCTTATTAAGGTACACTTATTTAAACAATAAATAGTTTTTCCAATTTTAACCCGCACAAGTAAATTCGCACGTTGACCAAAAATATAGAGAAGTACTCTCTCCATGAGGACGGCACAACACATATATATATATATATATATATATATTACGAAAAATGACAAGCAAATTTTAATATTCCAAACAAAAATTTGACACACAGCGAAATCCAAATCCACAGCTCGAGCGTGAGCCTACAGCACTCCTGATCCGCGACTCCGAGGCCACGTTAATAGCGCATTTCGATCAGGTCGAGCTGACGCGTGGCTTCGTTGCTCGTGCGCGCACGCGTGTGACCCCGCGAGTCTCGGCCCTCGAGGACAACAGCAACAGCAGCCCAGTCCTCGTTAAGTCGGCATTAGCGTTTCGCACGCGTGTATCTACGTGCAGACACGAGCCCGGCGCGTAAAATTACGTCGTTCGCGGCGGTGTCTATGAGCGAGCTTGTCGGCGGCGCACCCGGTGTTCATGGACACCACTGTAGTGCGAGCGTATTTTTCTTCTCTCCTCGTCCCCCGCACTTTGGGCTTCTTTCTTCCTTTTGCGCTTTTATCCTCGATCGTATATACACTTCTTTCTTTTTTTACGCTGCAGTCGCGTCGCTGTATTGACTTTTTGCAGTCGTGACGTGTCAGCGGATACACCGAGTCGATGACGCGCGCGAAGGTCTCCGAGAAAAATTTATAGCTTCCGGTGTGCAACTGGGGAGGAAAAAAATTCGGGTGATTGAGCGGAGAGAAATACTGATGCGCGAGGGTGTAAAAGTTGTCGCGAGCGTTGTAGCGGATTGAGGGTGGGCGTGTATATGCACTTGCGGCCCGGAATAAAAGGCGGAAGGCAATGTGAAATTCAACGCGCGAGTTGGTGGATGTACACGTGAGAGAAGAGAATTGAAAATTGCTTCGAATTCACCGGTATCGGTGGAATCGAGTACTAGGTGTGCAAAAAATATACTTGATTGAAATATGAGATTACGATACATTAGCGTAGTATTTTAGTTTTCGAATACTTTTGATTGTGAAAGAAGGATACCTACAGATTTATAATGTTTAAGTCATTGACGTGAGCGTAAAAAACCAATTCGATTGTTTGGGTCTTGTTAAAATGTCAATTTAAAAAATATGACTAACTTAACTGTGGGGAAGTACAGAAAAACGCGGCGAAAATTCGGACAAATAAGTAAAAATTGCCTATTATGGTTAGACTGTATAGATTGTTTTATATAAGACAAATCCATAGATTTTCTATTAGTTATTTATTAACAAATAAAATTATACTTTATTTTCGACTAAACATATATTCGACGAAATACCTGTTCGATGAAATATATTTTCGACAAAATGTAAATTCGACATAAAGTCTACTCGACAAAAAACCTATTCGACCAAAAATCTATTCGTCGAGAAATATATTAGACAAAAAATTATTCGATAAAAGATGCACCGATGATAAAAATTCGATAAAATGTATGTGACAAAAAGATCTATAGCTGCACCTTGACAAACTTTGACATACTTCGACAAACAACAATTTACTGTCCTTTTGGCAGAGTTTGGCACTGTTAGACAGAGTTAGGCACAGTTTAACAGAGTGCGATATAAATAGACACAGTTTGACATTCATCAATATAGATTGACAAAGATTGGCACACATTTTGGGCATACTATTAATGGCATACTTGGGCACACATTGACAAATTATAACACACCAAAAATAAATTTTTCGTAAAAATACTGCATATTTTCGAAAAAATGTATTTCAATGTGTAAATTATTTATGTCAAAATATGCCAAACAGTGCCAACGCATGTAAAAAATATACAATATTATGCTGTTATTGTGCAAAATGCGCGAATTTGACATGTTTTTCCGAAGTTTGATGCACTTTGGCACACTGCTAGACACTTTAACATAAAAACCATTTCCACTAGGGTATAATTTTTTTACAGCTTTCCCCGCAGTTAGGGTTATAAATTTTGTGTATGAAGTACACGTCTAAATGAGCTGAAGTTCCCTTAAGCTTGTATTTGGATCTATACACAGTTCTTAACGTAATCGGCCATTATAGGCACCCCGAACAAAACTTTCGTCAGACTAAAAAATTCGAACAAAAAGTCATGTGACCCATCTGCGATGTTGTGGATCGGTACGTTTATCTTTCTAATGCTCATCACTAGAAAGATTTTACAAAAGTAGCATTAGCGAATCTGGGTGCAAAAAATGGCTTACGGAAATCAAACTCACGCGATGCTGACTTTTTACCGGGTATTTCTATAATTTTGGAACTAGTTACAGAGACCTGCATATATTTTCGTTCGGAATTTTTCGTTTCACAACAGGTATGAATTATTAATCAATAATAATAATATAATAACTAGCAGGAACCGCTCGCTCGCGTTTTGGAAGCAATAAAAATGTATTACCGTAATTTTTTAACAATATTTTATTATACAATTTTTTTATTTCATATTTGATAACTTTTTCATATTTAAGGGAATAGTATATGTTTAAAGCTAATATTTTTTAATCTTGGAATTTTTTTTATCTTATGATTACATGATTACATACATAAAGGATGTTTGAAGCCCTACCCAATATAATTAACTGCCTTGGTCGTCATTTATAGATATTAACCAGTGATAAAACACAAATTTTATAATATCTTCCTTCGCAACAATTTTTTGTGAAATGTAAAAAAACTAATGACATATGATGCATTATAACAGTATTAAAAATGTACACAGAGAAAAAATGTTATTTTCAATTTATATTTATTATTACTGATGTTTAAGATGTAAAAATTTTTGCAATAAATTAACTCATATTTTAGTTAGAAATGTCATAAATTATTAACCTTTATATATTTGTTTTAGTGAAATATCTCTCTATAGTTTTGTTTATAATGTGTCAAAATAGATGTGTAAAATATTATAAGACCAATTTATTAAAAATTGATGAACAGAAACTATTTTGAATTTTAAAATTTGTAGTTTTGAGTATAATGCATTTTAAAAATTAGTAATAAAGAATGTAAGAATTTACGTTTTTCTTATAATAAATCGTTTTAAGAAGGTTTACAAAATTTAAAAATTATGTATCTTGAATTATTAGCATTTGAGCTTGCATCGTATAATGTAAAATGAATGGTCACCCTAGTCATAGTCCCCTTTTGGCTGGATAGTTCTCTATCTGTCACTTTCTTTCTTATGTACTTTTCCTCTTTTGTTCTATTTTAAAATAAACTATGACGTGAATAGGATTTTTAATGAGTACTTACCATTATGTAGAACTGTTTAAAAAATTTTAAAAAAAATTTCGAAAAATCGGTATTCTCTTCCCTTAATAACTGATGATTATCTCACACACGTAGGTATGTACGGACAAATGTTAGAGGATCCGCTATTATTATGTGTACATATAGTAGATAAATGCAGATGATATATTTTTAGAGAGGAAGGATGGAAGGTAAATTTATAGAATAAGTCCGCAAGAAAATAAAAAAAATATTTTCAGAAAGTATAACATAATATTTTTCTAAACCAATGGTATTTCGTTAATTTAATGTAGATAGATGTAGAAGATAATTGAGATGATTATCTCGCACACATGCACATACATAAAGAATCTTCGATATTAGTAAAAAATATCAATAATAAATTAAACCATACGGAACATCCGGTATATCTGGACAGCACGCGAGATGATCATCTCGCATAAGTGCACGTACATCCATAATGAAGAATGTTCAATAGCATTAAATAATACCGATAATAAAGAATCATCAAACGCAGCATCCTGGATATCTGGGCCATACCCGGGTTGATCATCTTGCACACATGCACGTGCACCCACTATAAATAATCGTTGATAGCAATAAATAATATGGATAATAAAGAAAAATCATACACAGCATCCGAGATATCGGAATCGAACCCGAGATGGTCATCTCGCATATCTGCACGTACACCAACTGTAAAATTATCGATAGTAGTAAAAAGTATCGATAATACTGAAAAATCATACACAGCCTCTCAGACATCTGGACCACACTTGAGATGTTCATATCATACACGTGCACGTACATTCATTATGAAGAATCTTTAATAGCAGTGAATAATATCGAACCGCACCCGAAATGATCGTCTCGCATACGTGCACGTTCACCCACTATAAATAATCTTGGATGGTAGTAAAAAATATCGATAATAGTAAAAGAATCATACGCAGCATCTGAGGTACCGAGATCAAACCCGAGATGATCATCTCGCACATTTGCAGGTACACCAACTGTAAAATTATCGATAGTGGTAAAAAGTATCAAGAATACTAAAAAATCCTACGCAGCCTCCAGGACATCTGGACTACGTCCGCGATGATCAACTCGCACTCGTACACGTACACCCACTGTAAAATTATCGATAGTTGAAAAATATCGATAACAAGTACTAATTGATTCACAACATCCAGGACATATGGACCATATTTGAGATAATCATCAAAAGTCATACACAACATTTAGGACATCGATCATCTCTCACACGTGCACGTATACCAATTGAAGAGAATTATCGATAGTTGAAGAATATTAATAAATTGATTCGCAGCATCCAGGACATATGTACCGTGTCTGAGACAATTATGAAAAATCATACGCAGCATCAAAATAATCTTAACAGAAAGTTTTGTACATCAGTAGTATTCCGTTAATATAATATAGATAGATATACACATATTTCTTTTACAGAAACACAATATTAAACTTTGAAAAAGACGGACTATCTCTTAATTCATTCTTCTTCAGTGACATAATTACAAGTAATCTGCACTGAGCATTAAAAGTAATAATTATTAATTAATAAGTATTAAAAGTTAATTATTATAGAGTCTGTTATGCGTTACCTTGTTGATTACATACAAAAATATAAAAAAAATAGTAATCAATATATTTTATTGTATAAGCATAAAGAATATCTTCACAGGTCTATTCTTATAAATATTATTTTATGTGAATCAATCAGTAACTAAGGCTAAAATATTATGAATGAGATTGATTTTTACTAAAGTTCATCAGTTTAAATTTCGCAGTTATCCCTCTGTACATCCAGGGATAATTAAAATAAAAACAAGTAAGGATTAAATTATTAAATTATTAAATCATATTATGAAATTAAATTTTTACAATAACGACTTTTCTTAGTACTTGATTTGCAATTTAATGTAGTCGTTCATTCTGAAAAAGAAGTAGTTAAAGGTTTATTTATCAAATTTAAAAGATTTTCAATACATTCTCCATAATAAACTCTACATATTCTATAGTTTTACCAGGTAATTATAGTAAAAATGACGATAACACATAGATATGTACATACATATTTATGTGCACTTCGGAAATTTTCTTTTAACAAATTACCCACAAAAACACCTTCTAGCTCGATAAAGTAATAATTTAGAATGTAAATTATTATTTTGCAGAACTACAAATTATTTTTATAATTGTTTTTAAAAAATGTTCGGAGGGTAGAAAAATAAGTACGAAAAATATGTACGTATATCCTAGTATATCGATAAAACAATTCATCATAAATATTTATTTTCATAATAAATAAACACCTTACTACAGGGTATTTTTAGAAACGACTCTCACAACGTTCACTGTACATAACACGTCATCTTATCCTTCCATCGCAACACGAATTTCATCACAACCCACAACGCGAATAAGGACCTTCAGTGAGGGGGGAGGGGCGTGTGCCGTCAATAATGTACATCCCACGCGAAGGTGAGGTTGGGGAGAGCGGATTTTAAATTCGAAGTGGGAGTCGATGGGGCAGCCGCGCGCGCGCGCGTATATATTCCGAGAGAGGGCTTCATCAAGTTCACGTCCGGTCGCCCGATAGCTCCTCTGCACACCCACTCACACACACACATACACACACACACACCTACGGGTTTGCCTTACTCTCCTCGAGCCGTAATGAACGATCGATCATCGCGGCTCTCGCACTGAGCAACTAGCTAGAGAGAGCGGGGAGAGGAAGGAAGCCAAGGCGAACTTTCGAACCGTACGTATACACACGCCTCCGCTTGAAGTGTAAATATTCTTGCGAGGAGGTACGGAGCAGTCGATATTAGACGATCGCGGGGGGCGAGGCTATTTTTTAAAATTGGCAAGAGATAGAGAGAGAGAGAGAGGGAGAGAGAGCGGAGCGAACGAGAAGCGAGGAGTTTGTGGATTCTGTGAGTAAAGGTAATCTTATTAGGAAGTACGGCGCTGTGGTTCTTATTTCTCGAAATTTAATTATGAACTCTGCCTTTTCCTCGATTAGTATTAATAAAGGGGAGACTATAGACGGGAGAGACTATTTTCGTATCTTCGTTAAGAAAGTTAAGATTTTTAATAATTTCAATCTTGATTTGTAACTTTTAGATTGGATTCTTTTTTAATAATGGAAGTTGTGATTCGACAAATGTTTTATGAATTTTAGTATTCTTGGAAGTATTTTATGAAAAAAAACGTCAAATATGCTATTTAATGCTGAATAAAGTAAAGTAAAATTTTCAATGTGATTTAAGTAACTTTTTTAGAGCTATTTATACGCTTTTGATCAAGCATACCCATACGAAATTTAATTTTAGCTTTTAAAATCAAAAGAAAATTTTAATGCTTAAACTTTTTTAATATTTAAAATAAATGTACGGCTTTTGAATATCGGCATAAATTGTAAAAAGAACTTGTATGGGTTAAAAGAGAAAACAAATTTTAATAAAGCTTCTTGTACACATAACGCATCCGTTGAGAAAATTTAATATTAGCTCGCGAATTTTTCATACCTGATCTATATTATTCAGGGTTGCTTCAAGAAATCTTAGGAATGATAGTAAGAACGCTGCATATTTTTTGTATAAAAATACGCTAATTAAACGAAAACTAGCTTCTCATTTTAAATACATATATATACTTTTTATATTATTAAACATAATAAACTGTAATGAAATTCAGGAAGTGACTAGGAATATTAGAAATAATATACATATTTTGATAAAATTTAATATTTAAAATATATTATAGATAAGGGCGTGGGTCGATAACAAATTGGTTTTTTAAGGTAGTAGTCTGGTAACTTGCACGTTTTTTGAGGCTTTTTTCGGGAATTTTCTTTTAGTGGGAAATAAAATTCAATCAGTTTTATTTTGTTATATGTTATTATTAGTATCTAAAAGTGTACAAAAATTTTCTTTTTCTTTTTTTTTCATTTTTAGTTATAGTTTTTTAACACTAAAGTGGGCGTATGAAAAAAAAGGTTTTCCTCCCTAACTTTCCATTTTGCAGCCCGATTTACACTAAGAAAAAGTCACTTTTTTTAAGTCCACCGTTTTGTTATTTTTCAACAAAATCGTTTAATACTAGTTCCAACCAGAATGACAAGCTTACAGAACAATAATATTTTTGTTTCAGATGTCCTCAAGCGGCGAAATCACAGGGACCAGCCACCTACCTTTTTTTTGAGACGCTCACTTTAGCGTTATAAAACTATAACAAAAAATTTAAAAAAATGGAATTGGAATGTACTTAAAAAAACACGAATTAAAAAAGAAACGTTACTATCCGACCAATAGAAGCCGAGATATTTTTTTTTTGAACAGTGATTACATGCCATCTAATAAATATTTTTACTTGAAACTTGGAATGACATGTATACTCTAATAGCTGAATTCTTTTCCGATCATTCTGGCCAACCGGTTCGGAATAAATGGCCGTGGAACCGTGCGATTTCACGCGAAGCGGCCAAAAAGCATTCAGCGGAGCCGCCGGCAGGACGATTCGGTGGTGGAGGGGGGCACCTTTTATACATATATGCTTATGTATAACTATATATTATTATATATATTCATATACAATTATATATAATCAAAATCCAAATATAATTGTATACAACTATACATAATCATGTATAGTCATATATAATCAAATATGATTTTTATATATAACGATATATAACCATATATAATTATATACAAAAATATTTTTACTCGTGTTTTATCTAAGATAAGATCTTTTATAGAGATTTAAAAACATAATGTTAAAGATATGTTATGAATATACAAACTTTACTTTTATAAAAAGTATATCAAATTTTGTATGGATAAAAACACAAGTTTTAAAATTAATGTTTTAGTACAATCCAATATAATGTTTCATTCTCCGAAGATTCGCAATTTTCTTATATAACATATCCATGCCTATCTCATATAACCCTTGTGAAATTCAATATTTTCACACTAAACAACACGACACTTTCCCCCAACTGTAAGAAAACATCATACATACAAACCTGTATATACGCATATACAGAGTATTTCTTTTGCATTGTTCGCGCGAGATCACCCCTTAAGAAAGCAAGTTTTTATACACGCGATCCCCAATATATATATACAAACTTACATCAGCTCTCCAGCACCGGCAAACACAGGGCTGAGAAAATAAGAGGACGAAAAAGTCTAAGAGAGGAAGAGAATGAAAGAAAGAGGCAAAAAACGAGCGAGCCGGAGAACCCAACAAAAGGCGAAGAAGCACGTCGACACGTACACGCTCGGCTTACGATATCACATATACCTTTGCCACTCGAGAGTCCTTCAAACGCCCAGAGCACGCAACGGCAGCATCCACGCGAGCGCGCGCTCGTCGCGAGCCTAAGCTATATTGTGCGCCCGGTATTCGATCCCGGAAAAGAATCCGCGAAAGAGAAAGAAAGAAAGAGAGCGAGGCCATGGTCTCCCGAGCAAAGAGAAAAAGCCAAGACTTGCGCTCGCGCGTCCCCTCGAAGGAAACTTATATACAGATGTATTGCGCTCGCCGCGCGCACGCGACCTCGATTCACCTCAGCGAGTGCGACTAACTGACGTTTACGAAATAACCGGGAGGAAATAATGTGTGTGCGCGGCTGCGTGCTGAGTTCTGGGATTCACGCTGGGGGATGCTTTCATGAGAACGTTTTTCTTATGCCACTATTTTAATGCCCTCTATCTCTACTTCGCTGGAGGTGTACGTACACGTGACGTTATGTACGCGGAAATTTGCTTGGTGTATGCGCGGGTATAGGTAGACAGTACGTCGGCAGCTGGTGTTATTGTTGCATGCAAAGGATTGTGCGGGCTGACGTTCCAGTGGAGTACGAATTGAAGACTTCAGTGCTGATTCTGTGAGTTGCGTTATTATTGCTGACTTAAAGCGCAGAGCCCCCCCTCCCCCCTCTCCCACAGCAAAAGAATATACTTATAAATATTATATCAACAAAATGAAACTAAATTTATGAATGAAAATTAAATAAAATTAATTTTGACACAATCATAAATGAAAAACTATTTTAAGCTAATATTCATAGCAGTTGATTAATAATATGGTTAGAGATTTTTCGTATGTATTTGAAATATATTTAATATATTTAATACATTTTATATATTTTAAATATATTAAATATATTTTAAATATATTTAATATATTTTATATATTTTATATATATGTAATATGTTTTTGAAATTATTTACTTCAATTTTCATCTTTTCTTTAATTTTTACTTTACGCACACTATGCGTAAAGTTTAATTTTAGGCACACTGTACGTAAAAATCAACTTTACGTACCGAAACCGATGCGAAAAGACGTACTTTGTGCATACTATGAAAAAAATATATATGTTATCTTCCTTTATATAACGACATCTATTAGCCTTATTGTGATGATATTTTTTGTAGATATTCAGTATTATAGTGCTTTCTGAGTAGCGAACGCGGTAGAAAATTTCAAACTATAATAACTATCACATAATACATATTAATTTCATTTTAATTGATATCAAATTGTTATTACAATATAAAATTCCTATAAGATGGCGAAAGTTGGAACCATAATAATGATAGTACGATGCATTGTAAAAATAGGGTAAATGACAATTTTATTATGCTGTACAATAACTGAAGATATTTATGGCAAATAATGATTTGTACAATATTTTCCTAGCTAAGAAAAAGAGTTTTTAAAATGAATATTTTTGCTAAATACTTTAAATATCCTTGTGAAACAATGCAATCTTTTTCCTGACCTTGCTATGCACTAGACTTTCATTATTGTAGTTCCAATTTTAGCCACCTTATGGGAATTTAATACTGTTTTTGGCGCTAATAATACCTAGTCAAAGCCCAATTCTTATTAATAAAAAATAAATGCTTAATTCACTATTCTAAATGGTTATAGGTAGACACAGTTGCTACATTTATAAAATATAGAATAGAGGTTTACTCTTCCAAAAAGAATGAACTGCTCAGTTTCTACTTTTTTACATCGATTTTTACTATTTTGAGTTTAATCAGTTGAGTTTTAGGTCTTACTAGAGCATTTATGCAAAAAAATTTGTTCAATTTTTATAGTTTTTTCGGTTTCTATGCAACGAAAAGTAACGTAGGCTCGCTATACGAGATGATGTCGTAATGGTCCTCTTTGATCTGACCCAGTGATTAGATTTCCAAAATTTCGAATGTATCACGTAGAAATCTAAAAAGAAACGCTAAAATCATATGGTATAAAAATAGACCATACGTCCTTAACGGGTTAATGTGTAGTCTTTATTGTATTTTTAGCACTTCGATAACTACATGCATTTGATATTGCATTCTGAATTATAATTATTATTTTATTAACAAATAAAAAGACTTTTTGTTGTCTATTTTACTGTGACAACCACCTTAATGTTTGGAATGCTGATTCAAGAAATAGATGTGGTTTAAAATATTGCTAATTTGATATAGTTAGTGGATTAAGAGTCTTTTATTTTCAATTAAATATGAACAGAATTTTACAAAGGGAATATTGAATAAAGCAAAGTGTAAGCATTCCGCTGCCTCTGAATGGGCCAAACGAATAGCAGCAATGAATCTACACTAAACAAGAATAATCCAGGTTCAAGGAAATGCCAACAATGGCATTTTATTCAAAGTTGTTCCTCTAGGATCAAACGCGTAATTCTCCGAATGTTATATACGTTTATATTACATGTCTGACAGTACACATACCTTTTCCACTGTATAATTTATCTTGCATTTAATTAAAAGTAAATGCAATGTATACATGCTTCTACGCATTGGTTACTTTTGCTTCCTTGTAGAGGAAGTTTTATGATGGTAAAAGAAAACTTAAAATAATTATAGAAACATGTTTTCAAACATTAAGAATCAAAATACACTATTTTTTAAAAATGTCTGTATGGATGTGTGTGTGTGTGTGCGTATGTGTGTATGCGTGTGTGCGTGTGTGTGTATGTGGATGTGGATCAGCTATACCCTGAATATACACGGGAAAAATTAATGTAATAGGGCTCTTTTTTTTGAAGGATGGAGGAACAAATTAATTTTTTTTTGTTTTTCAATGCGTTTTTTTTTTTAACGATTTTAGTTTTAGCTTTTCTGGTTTTTTGATACCTTAGAAATAATATCTTCAATTCAGTGATAATGCATTTGAGTCGACCCTTCCCTTCCTTCCCTGGGCTATCCTCCCTACCCACCTGCGACCGGTGCCACACTCCCCCCTCGCCTACCTTCATCATCCGTCCTTCTATCTCACAGTTGCATATTACTTATAACTGACTGCATTTTTCTCTTATCAACATATTTTATCAGAGGTGTATAGTTGTGAGCGAGGCCTACTTTACACACCCTCGCAAAAAAAATAATGTAACCAACACGTGCGTGCGTATGTATACTAATTGCTTAAAGTACTGTTTTAGAGGTTTTTTAGAAACAAGCTTGTTAAAATTGTTAGCAGCGGTTTTTACATAATGCAAGGATTAAATTTAGTTCAAATTCAAAGCACTGTGTTATACAATAACTTCTTTCCATAATAATATTTTAAACACGAAACGCCGTTCACACTATTTCATCAAAGTATTTCCTTATCAAGACTCGCATTATTTGCCCACGAGCGTCCCTTTTAACTTTCAAAATTCGGCTCAACATTTGGACGAGTCGCAAGCGCGATTCATCGAATCAGCATAATTCATCAACGGCTAACTCGATCTTATCAGCTGCACAATTTATTGATTCGAAACTGAGCTTTGAGTTCGCTTAATTTAATTCATCAGCAACGGCGGCACTCAGCGCTGGGATGGATTTTATCAGTAATGGCAAGTAATGCGCCGCTACAGAACTGGGCAGGCCCTGACCTGCCATACACTAAACCCTCTTCCTGTACGTCGCGTATTCAATGGCAAGCGGAAAGCATTTCCTTTTACGTATATAATCGTAGCCCGAGCGCGGGTACGCGATGCTTGTGCGTCATTTAAATTTTACGAGAAAATGCCGGGCATGAGGGACCGCACGTGGAGCGCTGCATATATGAACGCCAGGGCACGTATATACGTGCGCTTTTAGTGGGCGGCGGGAGGGTGTTGGGGGTGGCAGAGGAATCGAAGTGTAACCCCGATACGGACATCCGCTGGGCCCCGCAGACGAGACGCTGCTTAATGCATACATACGCGTGCTTTAATTAATGAACAGCATTCGGCGACAATCGAACACAGCCCACGCGCTCCGCTCGAGTGTGAGTGACAACAAAATACGCAGTCGCGACCGGTAATGAATATATCGTCCCACGCTTACTAAAAAAAAATCGCAGCATTGCTGGTTGATTGATCGAAGCTAATGGGTTTTAAAATATAGCTACTGTTGGATTGATAAAGGGTTGGTATATTTAGGAACAATTTTAAATGTTTAAATGGACAAGCCTGGATTGCAACTTGAAAATCAATTTTCTGTTCTTTAGAACTTGAAAATTCAACACATCATTTATGGATCAGATACACTTTAAAATTTTAAATTAATTGTTAATTCGTTTTAAGATAAAAGTGAGAATGGTCATCATATATTACCTATTTCTTTACGGTAAATTTGAATATTTTTCAAAATATAACGGAAAAAATATGTTTTAATTTTTTGTATGGTCCTTAGATCTCTTTGATCAGCTATAATGAAAGTTTGTAAATTCCTTCACCTGCCGCAAGGTTCTGAGATCCAATAAAATCGATTTAGGGTTTTTAAGGTTTTACTATTGTTCATAATACATATAATTATGCAGCTAATGCGGGAATTTGAAAATAAAAATTATTGACCGAAGTTATAGTATATTTACCATATTTTATGTTTTCAGATATAAGGAATCAAAATACAATATTTTTAGAAAATGCCCATATGGATGTGTGTTGTTTAATACAAGAAAAGTCTGTAAGCATTTTTTAGATAATCGATATATTTTTTATGTTTTCTTCTCTAATCCAATTTTTAAGGAATAATAATAATATTTAATTCAGTTAAAATTTGAGGTCACAGTTAAAATGAGTTTAAATAAACTACTTTGAATAACTAACTCGAATTATTACACTTAATGGATATTTTCAAAATTTTCTGTTATCATATTATTATAAATTTATTCGTAAAAAAAGTATGCATTATATACATTCAAAATATTTTAATCAACAATATTGTTTCAGAATCTATACTATGCTTTGCATAAGTTTAAATTACAAAATTTAAATATATACATATATCTCGACATATTAAAAATAGACTTATTATTTTTATTTTTCACCACAGTATTATTAATAGAATAAATAATTTAATATTGGAACAATTTATAAAGTTTGAGGAAGCTAAGTGCCAATGAATTGGCAGCGATTTTTAAAATTTTCTTAATAAAAATTTCCGTAATATTTTGATAAAATATTCAAATATACCGAAAAAATAGGTAATTTATGAGGAAATACTAATTTTTATTTTAAACTACATTAACAATTAATTAAAAATTTGAAGGTGTAATATGTCCTCTTAATGCAATTAACGTTCATATTAAATTCACTAACTTAAAAAGTTTCTGTTATTTACGTCTTGCAGTTCTAGCTAATAGAAATCAATGTAAATGTTTAAAGTGTAACCAACTTTTCAATTAGTACATACATTGTCAACAACATTTCTATTTACATAAAATTAGAGACAAACCTAAATCTGGAATAAGAAAACAATTACTTTAATTTATATGGTATCTATTAAATCATTTAAGTTACCTTTCGGTTACGGTAATTTTTTAATTATCCACAGCTCTTAAGCTATCAACTCCAAAACTTTTTTAGAACATCATAACATTATGGTAAAGTTTTTCATCAAATTTTAAATAATTGTATTCATTATTATTCATGTTATGACAATAATTGAATTAATTTTCAACAAAAATAGGTACTTTACCAAAATGTTCCTGCGTAAATGGTCTTAAAGAATCAACTCCAAAAAAATTGATAGTAATTTGCAAGCCCAATACAAAAAAGTTAGCTGTAGTTTTTATCTAAACATTACTTCTTTCAATAAAAAAAATAATATTCAAAAAGTTAAAATATTTCATGCATGAATTTTACAATTATATAAGCTAACTTTTTATCCAAATACCTCTAAGAATGTCTCCTGGAAGTTTCATCCAGATCCGTAAAAAGATTCGTCGCAAGGATACTTTTAAATAATAAAAATATGCATTTTGTCAATATAACATTGGATATTATCATAAAAATGTATAAAACGTGTTTCTCAAAATAAGTTTTTCAATTTTTGTATTAAAAATCACTGTAACCTTACCTTAAATTAGTAGTGGCTAGTTATATTAGTTAAAATAAAAATTAAACATTAATAATCAAATAAATTTAGTTTTCATAAAATGGATTTGAGCTCGTTTAATTAAATGAATAAACTAATTATAATTAATATAGCTATTGTATTGAAATACATTTAGTGGCACACCTTACGAAACTCTCGTACTCTACAACTCCCGTGCGAAATAATTTGAAACCTATCCAAACAACGTGCACCCATCGCAATTCTTCACATGTTTCTTCCCTCAACTTTATATAAAAGCCTTCCAAATTACAACTCACCGAATTGTTGATCCGCGAAATAAACTTGTTTCTCCTTGACGAGTTATCGCGAGCTGGCGTTACTCGCGCTCGCGAGTTCGCCCCGTAAAAATCACGTAATTACAAATGACTTGAGCAGAACGCAATAACAATTCGTTGAGAGAGAGAGATAGAGAGAGAGAGTAAGGAAGAGAGAGAGAGAGAGTAGGACTTTGCAGCAGAATACAGCAGTGCGAGCTCGCGGAGTGTCAACAACAGCCCAGCGAGCTTTCGCGCTACGCGCTGCGAAAGCAATTAAACGTACTAACTTCTCATCAGCCGTAGCGGCACGTAGACCCGGCGTAAACAAGTTTCGAGCCCCCGTCGCCAGGAATTCTAAGTCTCGGCTCCTCGCTCTCGCACGCCCACGTCTAAGCATCGACTCTACCGCGCGCGCTCGTGCAAGCACTACACTGAATATGTCAGACGATATACCGTACGTATACGCGACGCAACGTATCGCCGTCATTTGCATGTGAGCCTTTGGAGTTCGATCGCGCGAGCCCATCGACAGACTTGGATAAATAGCAGCATAGCAGGCTGGCAAGTATGTGCAGCGGACGCGAGTTCAATCTCATGCGTGATAGGTTTTTAGACTTTTAGTTCATTTTTCTATTGATTCGGTTTTCCGAGTCGATTCCGTCACGAGAGTCATGTTAACAGCTGTTATCTTGGGTATTTGAAACTACAGATCGGTTACTTACTGCACAATATTAGTTAGCGCATTTGTCCGTGTTATTGGTTCAAGAGTTATACCTAATGTACCAGTGTACATGCTTACAGATGGCGTGGCTACTTAAAGTATCTAGTCTTTACATGTAACATTTTCTAGTTTAGTCGCAACATGGCCTATGCTTCTTATCAATATAACAAGCGTATGCTTTGTATAGATAGACTAAGAGCTACCTATTGTACTCGTCCGTGATAGCATAAAATGTGGCTGAAAATATAATTTTATTGCAGACCGTGAACGACAACGACAATAACCAAGATGTTGAAACAGGCAAAATCTCAAACGAAACTTCGGAATCGGGCTTTGTTAATGGTGCTACAAGAAAGTCAAGAGACGAAGGAAGAATGTCAAACTATTCGACTTTGCTTAGAAGCTTAACTACTACCGTACCAGATGATTTGTGAAGTTATTGGAGCATTTCTAGAGGAACTCAGTTCCTTCATGATGAATATTTTGTCAAGTGACAGCTTCGTTAACAATATGATGCTAAAATTCTTTTTATGAAACAAACGGTACAAAAACTGAAACTACAGCGACAAAAGTTAGTAGAGACTCTCCAACACCGCAGAAGTGGTAGACTCATGACAAGGGGCTGGCTATGACTAATCCAACTAAGTCGATCTTTAATCACAAACATAATCTCAAGTAATTTAAGTATGACTTCGAATATTTTAAACACAGGTATGTCGGCTGCGAACGCCATAAGTTTCTATATTAAATAGATCAGAGTAGTATAAGTCCGGGAATGTTGGTGGCAAAATCCATGGCCTCCGATATACCTTAGAAGTTATAATGAAGTGTACTTAGTACACCCGAAAGAACTTGAAGTTGAACTTATACATAATGAGGTCATATTCATCAGTAATAGTTATTAGAATATAATCGCAAATTAGATAATCATGATAGAACTACACCACTCTAAGAGTTTTTTAATTCATTTAAATTAATTGCAAAAGTCAAGAGAAAAGCAGTGCAGTACTGGATAATTTTTCAAATTCCGACGATCCGTATTTTGATCAATTATGATGGGAATAGGAATTCTGTTTTGACAAACCAACACATTATTCCTCATTATAGAACAGAAATTTAGAAAAGAATATCTTCTAATTTTGACTACAAACTTGAATTCAGGATAATATAGCAGTATTTAGTTTGCTCAAATATTACTTGAAGGTCAATTTTACACAAGTCTTGATGGACATGAAGGCTGCCCATGACCTTAGTAAAAGATTTAAAATACGTAAACTCATGGTGCTTTTGTAAATACTTAGAAACTAAAAAAGGATCCTAAGAATAATACAAATTTTTATATTAATCTTCTTTTTTGTATCTTCCGATTTAATTATTCTAGCCTAGCGTCTGTAATGGCTAGAAGATATTCAAAAAAATTTACTTGTGTGAAGAAAACGTAACAGCTAATCCAGATGACTTATAATTAGAATCAAAAACTGACGACCATATTACATACTCTCTACATTTTTTGGAGTGAAATTTTCACTCCAAATCTAGAGTGAACAGGTACTTCACTCCAAACGGAGTGAATTGTTACTCCAAAAGTTTTGGAGTGAGCATATTGATGCTCTAAACTTCACTCCAATTTAGAGTGAAATAATACCAGTTATATATAATACTAATTTTAATGCGTTTGAAAGACACACACCCACACACGCACACCCACCCACACACATACACATGCACACACACACACACCCATATGTATATATAATATACATATATATAATATACATATGTGTGTGTGTGTGTGTGTCGTGTGTGTGTGTGTATATGTGTCGTGTGTGTGTGTGTGTGCATGTGTATGTGTGTGGGTGTGTGTGTGTGTGTGTGTGTGTGTGTGTGTGTGTATGTGTGTTTGGGTGTGTGTCTTTCAAACGCATTAAATATTATATATATATATATATATATATATATATATATATATGTATATATATATATATATATATACATATATATATATATAATATTTAATGCGTTTGAAAGACACACACATATATATATATATATATATATATATATATATATATATATATATATATATATATATATATATATATATATATATATATCTTCCTATATTATATAGTTGTTTGTAAATCTTATGAGATTTACGCCCTCCTCGCCCCTCCTCTTTGTATCCTCCTCATAGCCCTCCTCCCAGCCCTCCTCATGCCCTCCTCATTTACTTAAAACAAAAATTAAAGTAATGTAAATTCTTATTACATTCAAAAGAATTATTTTTTTTAATTATATTCATTAATATTACATTTACATATATAGATTATTACATACGAATTAAAAAGAGCTTTACAATATTACATTCAAATAAAAAACAAAATTAAAATAAATATATATGTTAAAAAATACAATACTTAAAACTAAATATAAATAAATGTAAGTATGAGTTACATATATTTATTTATAAATGAATTAAATAAAACATAAATTTGAATGTATAAATAAGCTTAATTAACAAAACAAAAAAACGCGCCAATCTATTTACCTCCCGGGTGGTGTGGAAAAATAGAAAACCTTCATAAAAACAAAAAATTTTGTGATGCTTTGGGGGTTGGCGAGCGGAGCGAGCTACTGTATTTTATTTTAAACCATTACCAATCTCACTCAGTATTTTGGAGTGATATATTCACTCCAATTAAGATAGAAATTCTCTTTCGTTTAGAGTGAAAAATTTAACTCTTCATAGAGTGGAAATATCAATCTAATGTTTAGATTGAAATGATTCACTCTTTCGAATACTGAAAATTCACTCCAAAATAAGTGACTGTGTTTTCATGATCACTTGGAGTGAAAATCCACTCCAAAAAAATGAAAATCCACTTCAAAATATTTAGAGAGTAGCAGTGATTTTCTTGATATACCTACAAATTCAGATTGATTTGTTTCTACAAGTACAGTTAATATTAATAAATATTTTTAGGTACATGAAAGAATAATAAATTGATTCTGCTGAGATGGTACCTAATGTTTTAAAGGAAATTTTCGATACGTACATATTTCTATAGAATCTATGTTTTGTTACGTTTTATTACGTTTTTTTACGTTTTGCTACGTTTTCTCACTTTTTATTACATTTTATTGCAGTTTATTCTTTCCACTAGGGCTGCAAAGTACGCCGTTTCAAAGTAACGACAATTAGAGGAAACAATGATGATTGCACCAATAATTGGTAAAACATAACCCCAAATTTTAAGTTTTATGAAGCAGATGACCATAAACACGATTAAACAACATCCCAAAATGTATTTCTCGAATGAACCGCTAATTCTGGCAACTCTCGCACAAAAGCGTTTTAGCATTCCAGAAACATAGGAGGGTGGGGAAGGGATCGTGTATGCGTGAGGTAGCGATATTTAGCTATTAGCGTAAGATTACTGAATACGCTCTCTGTATATAAAAATTTATATTTATTAATTTGACAAAATTGTAAATAATTTATAATACTTATCTTAAATTATTTAAGAGCATATTAGGATCCTATTACTTTAAATCAGTGCAGAAATTTTGAAATACTTATTACTATCAAATGCGGTTTGAAATCCTCAAAAAATAATCGTTAACAAGTATTTAAGAATACATAAATAATAATTATTATAAGTAATATGTTTATAAAAATAAAATAACAAAAATGAGTAAAATATGAGTAATTATAAAAATTTAAAACTAAACTTATAATTTTGTTTCAAGCTGGACATTTTTTTGCTTTCTCAAAGACAAAGCTTTGTAACGATGATTTTTGTTAAATCTGAGATTACGCTGTATTTAGATATTTTTGAGGTCGTTGAATCGAAATATATAGGTTTTAAAAAATATCTGCCTGTATGTATGTATGTATGTGTGTATGTGTGTGTGTATGTATGTATGTGGTTAAATTTTGTGGTCAACATAACTTTTGAAGACCACCGTATTTCGGGCTGAAATTTTACAAATATATCAGATATGACTCAACATAGAACTGATTACATTTTGAAGCCAAATTGTCGAAACTTATTGCTTATTTCAAAAAACTTAAATGCTTGACAAATATTTTAAATAAGAAAAGTTTTATTTTATTGTTTTATGAGCTTGATATGACAAAAATATGTATATATTCGTTAAATAGACATAATTTTCTTTCGCTTGGTGTACCTTAAAAATACTTTCATTTTTTTTGTGTAAAAAGAATTCAATTTAATACTGTTAAAATTTGTAAAAATTGAAAAATTATTTCTGTCAGTTTATACGCTATATATGTCAATGTAATGCAGGCAATCATAAAGATGACTTAATTTTCTTTTAATTGATGTACCTTACATATACTTTAACGTTCTTTTTGTTAATTAAATGCAATTTAAAATTTTGAAAATTTGCGAAAGTGAAAAAAAAAGATTCTATACACTAAATAAGTCAAAATGATACATACATTCGTAAATCTGACTTAATATTCGTTTCATTGGTTTATCTTACATTTACTCCAAAATTTTCAGTTTTTATTGCGTCATTATCGTCAATTTTGATTGAAAAAAAGTAAAAAATTAATTAAATATCAGCATAAATAAATTCATACAACGATAAAAAAGGGTACTTAGAGAATGGAAATGAAGTTTAATATTTGGTTTGGACATACAAAATGAAAGAAAAAGACTTTTTTATATGTTTTGATTGCGCATACGAACTTTTATCTCTATTTCTAGTATACAAATTGAAAACGCTAAACCTGAAAATTCAATGGCAATGTTCTAACTAAAAAAGTGATCTTTAAAATTCTGCTTTGCAGCAAATGGCTTCTTTCAACATATAGAAAAAGATTATTGCTACTCGATAACGACTAAAAAAAATTTTTTTTCGGTTCATCCTTATGGGTACTCTCCTTTGACTATGTAACCATTATGTAGTCAGTTGCAGTTTCATTTTAACTACAGGAAGAAACACGATTTCATACAGTTATGTATCAATTTTCGTAAATGGAACGCTGTAAATGTCGTAGATTTATTTCCTTTACCAAAAATTGACACCACTCTTTTCATACTAGCTGGAAACTCTTGATTTTATATATGAGATCTGTATAGTCAATATTTGAAGTTCAAGATTAGATAGATAGATATTGATAGATATTGCATTTATTTTAGTTTTAGACAAAAATACAGGAGATAATGTACATTAGTAAATATGATGAACATAAGTCAAGAATTATAGAATCACAGTGGTCGTTTTCAGTAAACGAGATACCCGGTGGTCGATAAATTACTGCCACAAATACCGTGGATGGTTACCCTGTTGCACTCGGCACATCAGGTGCTCACAGTTCCCACGCTTAGCCAAGTATGATTGGCTAAAATATCAGATGGTGGTGCTTCCTTGGGGGGATACGACCCCATTGTTTTCCAGTACTACTAGATAATTGCCATTTACATCTTTGTAGGTCGGTAGCTGAAACAAACATATAAGTTGTATCACCGTCTCGCCTCTTAACTAGAAAACGATGGTCCATATGCCAAACATATTTAAAACGTAATCCGAGGGTTAGTTTTTTAAGACTTTTAAATTGTAAAAAATATTCTTTGCTAAGTTCATTAATAAATATTGAATTAGACTGTTACTCGTGTCCTGATCCAGAGACGTTAAATCAATGTTACGCATATTGAGTGCAGTAAATCTGCTCTTCGTCCGCATTATTTCGGTAACTCACGACGAGAGAGGCAGACAACCCATTATGAACGACAACCCACTGAGATATTTACCAATGAATCAGTATCAGTTTGTCTTTCCAATCGGAGCAGGCGTATTGATAAGACATCCCTCGCAACTAATCGCAGAATTGTGGCAAGGATTGTCATCATTATTGACATTGTTAGTACCATTTGCAAACTTGGTCCTATTATAAACTAATACTATTACTAATATCACTATTGTTATTAGCGCCTGTGGCTCAAACAGACTTATCTAAGTATTTAATTATCACCAATATACGAGAGTCATCAAAATTGGTGTTACTATGACCAACATCACCGTCGTGATGCTCAGCACTCTCGACCCTTGCTGACATTTTGGTCAATAAGATGTAAATTTGTTCTTTAAGAGCTCTATTCTCTTACAACAGTAGCAAACGGTCGTTTTGCAGCACTTCCAGCTCAGAAGACTGCTCAATAATTTTCTCTTCAAGTAGCGAAACTTTAGCAATCAGTCCATCAATCAATTCCTCTATTGCCGGGATGTGTGTTGATACTTTACTAATAGCATCAAGTTTTCCCACAAAATGAAACTGAAGTTCATCGAGTGCTAAGCAGATCAAGCATTGATGAAAGTAGTGTACAATAACGAATAGCACTTAGATTTACGGAGGAATCATTTGCAATATATTCCCTATCTGTGATGGTCCTAACAGATGAGATGGATGGGGTTGATGCGGTAAGTAGTTTATCCATTGGTTTGTTATTACCCTTAAAGGACTCATCAGTATTAGAGACATTTAAAGTTGAGTTCTTACCAATTTTATCATTTTTATTTCTCTCTTATCTCTCACTGTTGTTTAGCCTATTAGGTTTACAATGTAGACATTTCGTAAGATTTTCATTTTTTACAAAATTGCTTAAGGGGTAACACCACTCTAGCGGCCCGAAAAAATGCCTAATTTGTACGATTTTTTACAAGAGTAGGAAAGAAGGGATCAAATTTCTTTTTTGAGGGTTTACTATACATATATTGAGGTGCAAAAATATATTTTTTTTACATTTAAATGCAAAATGGCGGCTATACAGCAAATCTCGTGAGAAGCCTTTTTCAAACTGGGAGAACAGATTACTCGTATACTATTGCATGGATTGAATTGAAATTTTTACGGTAGCTTCACAAATAGATTGTCGAAAGAAGTACGCAGCCGTTTTTCGATTGAATGTAATTTTTTTTATAAACAATTTACATCGTTTTTTTTTTTCGAGAAAAATCGACTTTTTTTCATAAGTGCGCCATTTCTACAAAAATTGTAATAAAAAACCCTACGTACTTTCAAAGTTAACGTTTTATAGATTAAGAATTTCTTTGGTTTTTTGTTCCAGGTCTCATACTTTACGAGAAAAGTGTTGTCCCGTTTGGAGGTTTGAGAAAAAGGCTTCTCACGAGATTCGCTGTATAGCCACCATTTTGTATTTAAATGTAAAAAAATATATTTTTGTACCTTAATATATGTATAGTAAACTCTCAAAAAAGAAATTTGATCCCTTCTTTCCTACTCTTGTAAAATATCGTACAAATTAGGCATTTTTTCGGGCCGCTAGAGTGGTGTTACCCTTTAAGGGGATAGATGAGATACACCATTAAATGTTAAATTAATTGATAATACATTTTAAGGTAAAACTAAGTCACTCACATATATTACATATTTTTTTTAGTAAATTTGAACCTTCATCAAAATATAACTAAAAATTTTTTTTTATTTTTTTTAAGGTCGTTAGGTCCCTCTGATTGCCTATAATGAATCCCTCCATATTGCTTGGAGTACCGTAAGGTTTAGAGAGCCAATGTGATCGAATTGATGCTTTCAAGATTTTATTATGTTCAAAATACATGTAATTATGATATGAGTGTGAGAATTTGTATATAAAAATTGTTGGCCAAAGTTATAGTTCATTTAAGCCATATTTCATAATAAAACTTTAAAAAATCGAAGAATTTTCGCTTAAATAGACTATAGCTTTGGTCAATAATTTTGATATACAACTTTCCACACTCATATCATAACTACAACTATTTTGAATATAATAAAACCTTGAAAGCGTCAATTCAATAATATTGGCTCTCTAAACCTTGCGGTAGCCCAAGCAATATAGAGGTATTCATTATAGCCAATCAAAAGGACCTAACAAACTTAAAAAAAAAATTTTAATTTTTTTAGTTATATTTTGATAAAATGTTCAAATTTACCAAAAAAAATCCAGTAATATATAATGTGTGACTTATTGTTACCTTAAAATGTATTATCAATTAATTACAAATTTAAAGGTGAATCTGTCCTCTTAACGAATTAACAAAAAAGTTGAATAATTTCGAATGATCAGAAGAATATTAAGAACGTTCACAGTAAGGTAAGAAAGTTAATTTTCGAAAGAATCATTATTAAATGGAAATATTTATAATAAAAACCCTTCAGTTTATAATATACAGTATTAATATATTAGTAAAAAATATAAAATATTACAAAAAATTGTCCAAAAATGCTGCTGTCGAGGAGGATACGAGAGCGATGACAACTGCCCCGAAAGGGAATGTGTAGAATGATCCGCTATCCGATTTCACACGGCAACGAAGCCAACGAAGGCAAACTGCCTTGCAGGGGGTTGTTTAGGATACGAGAATGAAGCCGTAGCGTGTCCGACGACGAGTTGACTTTGTCCTCGCCAAAGTCGGAAAGCTCTCATACTTAGACCTAGTGAGGTATGAGGATTATCACCACTGGGACGGTGGACTCACCTGCGATCGGAGCGAGATCCAAAGCGTGCGGGTCTAATTTACTACCATGGCACAAACCCAAAACCAAAACCAAATAAAGAGGGACTTAAGGGTGGGAACCTGGAATGTTTGAAGTCTATACAGAGCAGGCACGTTTCGAGAAATCATAAAGGAAGCTGATAGGTACGATTTAGATTTGGTAGCAATACAGGAAACTCGGTAGGAAGATGACGGGCTACTTGCATCGGGTAACTACACGTTTATATATAGCGGCGCGAGCAAACATGCCATAGGTACAGGATTTCTCATAAGCAAAACTATCGTACATTCGGTTAAAAGTTACAAATTCGTGAACGACAGGCTCTCGTATATTATTATCGAAGGGAAATGGTATAGATATGTAGTAATTCGGTTGTTGCATTATTTTTTATTATTTTATATTCAAATAGTTTATGCTAAAATAATTAGGTCGCACTTTTTATTTGTTCAATTTAACGAAAATTTAAGTAATTAGAGGTATTTCAAATTTGTGTGACGTCACGATTGTATATTTTCATAACGTCACGTAGCATTAGTGTATATCAATATATACCGAAAATTTGGAAACTTTAAAGGTCTGTAACTTTCAACTTTTTCATTTTTATGACAGAAGAAAAAATATGACCTAATTATTTTTCGCTATTCTACCCATTTCGTGTAAAAGATCAACTTTTTATTTGTATGCAACATCCTAATTAATGTGCACTGTCCTACGGAGAACAAGGAGGACGAAGCCAAAGACCTTTATTACGAAACTCTAGAGCAGGTAATCGATCAGTTCGCGTCTTACGACACAAAAGTAGTAGTAGGCGATTTCAATGCTAAAATAGGGAGGGAGAAAATGCTTAGACCTACGATAGGGACGGACAGCTTGCACAAGATCAGCAACGGTAACGGCATTAGGGTCATAAATTTCTCGGTGGCAAAAAATCTTATAATAAAGTTCACGTGCTTCAAGCACAGGGACATACACAAAGCAACGTGGACAAAGCCGGGCGAGGCTATGCAAAACCAAATCGATCATTTCCTCATTGATAATAGACGCCACACAAACGTTCTCGACGTATGGGCCTATAGGGGGGCGGATATCAACTCGGATCACTTTTTAGTAGGAGCCAAATTAATAGCGAGACTAGCAGCAGGTCAAAATAGTATGCAAACGAACAGAGTAGAAAGTTTCGATATGGAAAAATTACGAGACAGAGCAGAGTGAATTAGATACCAGGTAGAAATTACGAACAGGTTTCAGGCGCTTGAAGAAACAGATACGTCGCCGAGGCGCATGATGAATCGAACAGCTTATGGGGGTTATCGAAAAAATGGTAAAAGAGGCCGCGAAGAAAGTGCTGGGTAAAAAGAAAAAGCCAAAGAGCAAACCATGGTTTGACGAAGAGTGCGAACTCTGATTTGAAAAGCACAAAAAGGCTAAATTAGACAGCTTACACAATGGAAGTGATAGGGCCGTAGAAGAGTATCGTAACGTGAGAAAAAAGGCTGACGCGATATACAGGAAGAAGAAGCGTGAGTATCAAAAGAACGAAATTAGGAGGATAGAAACAAGCAACAGTAAGGGAAATAACCTCCTCGAAATGTGCAAAGGAATAAACGCCATTAGAAAAGGTTTTCAGAGTAGATCGCAGTTGCTGATGAAAGATGAGGACGGGAACCTTGTAACAAGCGAAAACGAACTGTTGTCGTTGTGGAGATGCTACTTTGATAAGTTACTAAATGTATATAAAAACTGCGAAAAAATAGGAGATGAAATTCACACTGCTGATCTCCACATGGAGGAACCAACCTACAAAGAAGTGGAAGCCGCGATATAAAAACTAAAAAACAATAAGGCCGCGGGAAACGACTCTATAGTAGCTGAATTACTTAAATTCGGGGGTACCGCGCTTAGTTTCAAAATATATAAACTAGTATGTGCCATCTGTAAATATGAAACAATACCGGAAAACTGAAAAGAATCTATCATCCCGATTTTTAAAAAGGGGAATAAGACGTATTGCAATAACTATAGGGGCATTTCACTCTTAGCAACCTGCTACAAAATTTTGTCAAATGTAATTCAAGCCAGGATCACTCCATTCGCAGAAGATATAATAGGAGATTATTAGTGTGAATTCCGGCGCAACAGCTCGACGAGTGATCAAATATTTACTATAAAACAGCTATTAGAGAAAAAGTGGGAATTTTGTGAAACCAAGCATCAGCTATTTGTAGATTTTAGAAAAGCGGACGATTCTATTAAGTGAAGCAAAATGTACCAAATCTTTGTACTTCTCGGTGTACCGAAAAAACTCGTGAAACTAATTGAAATATGTTTAATCGGAAGCAGAGGAAAGGTCTGAATAGGCGGTAATGTATCCGAATCCTTCACGATACGCGATGGTTTGAAACAGGGTGACAGGCTCTCCACTGTGCTCTGTAACTTAACATTAGAGTATGTTTTTAGAAAAATGGAGGTTAACGAACTAGGCGCAACACTTAATGGAACAACGAAGATACTAGACTATGCAGACGATTTAGATATAGTGGGAGATGATAGGGAAACGATGGCAAGAAACACGGAAATCCTCATAAAAGCGGCGGAGGAGACAGGGCGAGAAGTGGGTGAATTGAAAACAAAATATATGGTTATGGATATACTAGGCATCTGCGAAGGGGAGAGGAATCTCAGAGTTGGAAATTTTACTTTTTAAAAGGTTAACGAATTCAGGTATCTAAGCGCAACTATAAATGATAGAAACGAGACTAAAGCCGAGATAAACAAGAGACTCCATTCGGGTAATGCCTGCTTCTATGCCGTGAGTAAATTACTAAAGTCAAGACTGCTGTTGAAAAACGTTAAAATAAGGATATATAGGACTATAATACTGCCGGTGGTTCTGTACGGGTGCGAAACGTGGGCGCTCACTAAAGCGGAGGAAACCCGTTTTAGGGTTCTTGAAAATAAGGTTCTGCGAAAAATATACGGGTCGAAGAAAGATGAGGAAACCGGGGAATGGAGGAAACTGCACAATGACGAGTTGCACAATCGGTACGCGTCACCGAATATTAACAGAATTATAAAATCGCGCAGGTTAGGATGGGCAGGACACGTAGTAAGAATGGGAGACGACCGTACGGCAGCGCGGATTATGAAGGGCAAGCCAAATGTAACAGGACCTCTAGGTAGACCTAGACTTAGATGGTAAGACAACGTGAAAGTGGATCTAATAGAAATCGGGCGGAAGGGTGCTTCAACGGTGGGGTTAGCATAAGATAGGGATGCGTGGAAGGCAATAAACTTACGAGTTCCAAGTGCCACTTAACCAAAAAAATATGCTGTACCACGATATAGATATACTAATAACATTGGAGCACAACTTTAGATAGCTATATATTTTTAAAAAGTACCGCTTGCTATGCCCAGCTTTTTATGTATAACTTCTATACTTATTTTACATTACATACTAGTTCTTCAAAACGATGTAAAGAAAATCTAGTTTACAATTAATAAAAATATCCGTTTTTTGAGAGCTCAAGATAGGGCTTCCATGTTAGAAACTGAAACTTTGAAGCTAAATTTCTCGATTTGGATACCGTAAGGGTGGTCGAAATTTCAATGACGTATGAAAAATCCAAAATTAACATATTATAACAATTTCAATAGATTTTGAAGAAATTTAATTATCCGGTGAACGTCCTTAAGTAACTTTTTCTAAATTTAAAGAATTTCTTACCGCTTCTCATATTTTTACTTGAATAGCAATTCGGTTTAGATGCAAATGCTTTTAGTCGTGAGATTGGATTAATACTCTCGCAGGTGCAGAATAAAGTAGAAACATTAATTAATGAGTTACTGCGCTTGTATTCACAGTAAAATAGAAAAGAGTCATTGTATTCTTCGACGTGAATTTTGAGTGATAGGCACCGAATTCGATTATAAAAAAAATATATAGATTTAAAAATGCTACTGACAAAGAGAGTACACAGCCTACGAGAAACAGAGTTCGATTATTCTTCAGATATCAACTGCCATAATACTAGTAAAAGTTATGTATTATCCCATAATCACTTTTAAAAAATTATATACATGATGTAGGTAGGTATGCATGATATATGTCTGTTTTATACTTTTCAGAAATAACACTATTATTTCAATTATTGCAGAAATAGTAACTAATAAAAACTAACTCCGTTTCTCGTTAGATGAAAGTAAAAGAGAAATTGAAATTCACAGAATAACACGCAACTTCAACGAATTGCATAATTACTACTTATTCAATGTAAAGAAATTCCAAAGTTATTTCTTGAAGTTTCACTACAAGTTTCTTGTAACTTTTTCTGCTTTAAGTAAGTTGATATTTTAATTAGACTTCCCTTTACTTTGAACCGTAGTAGAAACCGCGACAGTATCCTATTTTATTACAAAATTATATATAGCATCGACCTTTTAAGAAATCATCCAGTAAAATAATAATTAATGTTGTATACATTGCTTTTGTATATAGACAATTAAATAAAATATAACTATTAAGTTAAACCTTTAAAGTGAAACCATTTCCATAACCGGCCAAAAAACGATCTTTTTAAGATAACACAATTTAATTAAAACTTAGAAAATTAAACTGTACAAACTGTTTATAATAATAGCCTTAAGAATTTTAGAGAATTGATCAGAACTCTAATATACAAAACTGAAAGCACATGAAACATTAACTTATTTACAAAGAAGAAAGGTTTTTTAATAATAATTTTAATGTCAGTTTCATAGTTACAAATCAGGTAATCAGTAGAACATTAAATGTACAAGTAAAAAACCAGGGACTTTGGATATACCATTCCGATTAACAAAAATGTATGTAGTTCTGTTTTAACTCTATACTTAACTTGTACGCATATTCTCACTGTTATTATATCCGTGCTATTTACCATAAAATTATTAAACGAGCCTCACACAATATTTTTTACGAGCTTTACAACCATAATTTTTAAGCTGATTACTTTTGCTCTCTCATATCTTCCTCCTCAAACGCTCCCTGGCCACTTTTCTCTGCCACACGAGAGCATCAATATCGGTAAACAATAGTCTACAAGTTTGTCGCTTACAGCACATAACCCTTGCTAGTGGTCTCTGCCCCCATACAGCGCGATCGCGTCCACCTCTTCCATCCGTGCACTAGAGAAAGAGGGGTGGTAAAGAGAGAGAGAGAGAGAGGTACAGCGAGCTTTCAGCTATGCCGTGAAATCGCGTTCGCTCGTTCGCCGTTTATGTGCACGTGCGTACTAAGAGCGTCTCGCGCCTGCCTCTCTCTCTCTCCTCTTCTCATCCTTCCCGTCCCTCTTACCACCCCCGTCGACACACAATCACGACCGATGTAGTCTGCCTCGTTACGGTATCGACGCGGCTTCGTCGTCCTCGTCGTCGTGCTTGTTACACGCGAGGCTGCGCGCGTGTACACGCGCTCGAGTCCCTTGTACGATGAAGCTTTTCCTATAAACGGAAACTAATCGCGTTGTAGGCCGTTCGCGGGCCTCGAGGAGTTATTATTGCCGATACTGCGAAATGCGTCGGGGAATATTTGACCGGCGAAGCAGCGATGTCGCGGTGCGCACATAGGCTAGAGACGCTTGTTATATAACGTTGGATGCTGTTGCTGCCGCTGCGCTAAGTTTCGAGAGCTTTTTGCGGGGCTTCCGAGTTGGACGGACGAATTAATTGCTCGATATTTTGGAAGCCTTTCACGAGAGTGCGGCTTATGGGCGCTTGATGAGCTTGTATGTGATACACGAGTAAGTGGTGTTTTAGTTGTCGGTGGAATGTATGGCTTTTCAACTTGTATCGTAAAATATTTGATATTGTACGCGGACGGCAGATAATTTTCAGCGATATAAAAATACCGTGAATTGAAATTGTTATACTTGTAATAGTTCAGTGAATTTTTTCAAAGCATTTTTTAGTTTATTCATTTTGTATAATTCTAGTAAATTTTCTTTGGAATAATCATAACGGAAGAATATTATACTGACTCATTACGGATTTAATATGTGCATATACTGCCAAATTAATTTATGATTTTTTAACTAAATCTTGGTATTCTATATTTATTGATGAATGAATCTAAAAGTAATTTATAATCAACAAGAAAGTAAACTCTTTTATAATTTTATGTATATTTTGATACTCTGAATTTATGAAATTAAGCTTAAATCTAAACTGTTTTTTACTATGTATAAATATCCAACTTAAACATTTTACAGGTATAATTTACATGTGTGGATATAATTATATGGTGTTTAGCAGGACTTTCAGAAGTGGCGTTTACATAGCAGCAGTACAATTCGGCAAAGCCTGTCTACGGGGAATGTAAAATACAATTGAATCAACCCGCTGTACAGCGAATCCGTGTGTGTCACTAATGACACTTTCCTCGTTGGGTAAATATTACCATAGGACTAGTGTGAAACAAAAAGGTGCCTTGAATATTTGCAAAGAAAGCAAGCTGAAAAGGGTGAAACAACAGACTAGAGAGAGATGTGAGCTCTCCCGCAGAGTCCAGAGAGAGAGAGAGAGAGGGAGATAGAGAGAGAGAGCTGCAGTGAAATCAGCTAGAATCGGGTCAGGTGCAGAGCTCGTGTCGATGCCAGAAACTGCGCGATGCACGCGCCGCGCGTGTCACGCAGTCGACCCCAATAACCTTTTAATCTGGCGCGCGCACCCCGTACTCGCCGAAACCTAATATTTCGTTTGCGTTGCTGAATTAATGCTTTGATGAAGTGGAAAATCGGAAACCGTTTGCGTACACACTTGTTTATAGGAAAATGGCCGTGCGTGTGCGAGAACACTGAGAGAACATTTTATTTTCTCTCGAATAAATCAATCGATAACTCTGAACATTTGTAAAATCGAAGTTCACAAAGTCATTTATTTATTATTTGTACTCTAGGATCTTGACTATGATAGTAAACGTAGAAGAACATTAATCTTGCAATAGTCAGTTTTAAATTTTTTTAAATGACATAGCCTGATTACTTATATTTGAGGCGTTAGGTGCAGTAACAACTTAATTCGAATGAAGTTGTTTTTGCAGCCACCTACACATTCGTATTATATTAGCCTCCGGGTAAAAATGGAATTCAGGTGGATTCGTGAACCATCTTGAATTAGTACTAGCAAAAAGCAATGCTTTGTCACTCGCGAAGCTCGTGACTCATGCTGAATGATCTAGTATTTAAATAATAAGTGTATAAAAAAGACACATACAAAAAGTAAAATTTTTTACATGTTATCTGCTTGAATTTTCAAATCAAACCAGCGACGATGGCAAATACAACATTTATTTAACAAACTTCGAATTTTATATTTTTAGCAGATTCAAAATTTAATGCATATTCTTGAAATCTATGAGTTGACAGTTGTTGTTGCCGACTATTACTACGTTGTCTACTTCTTATTTCTTTTGTAAGAGATCTGTTACGTTAACGATATTTTCGATCAATTACATTACGAATTCGTGGCATTTTTTATACTATACTGAACCTTTCTTACACTGCACTAAATGAAATAAATAGTTGTTTCTATCCGGGAAGACCCAATCAGTATTTATTCGGCTCTCCGAAGCAAGTGCAAAAAGACAAAACATGCGCAGTAGACGCACACAATGCTGCAGATCGCGATAGGGCCTTCGCATGAAAAAAGGAATAAAAAAATATAAGGAATAACATAAGATATTATATATAAATAAGGAAAAAACTAGATATAAAAAAAGAGGTATATACAGATATAGTATCCCATGTTATTTCTTAAATTTGTTCTTTTTGCTGTTCGAAGGCCTGTAGAGGAAGAGTAAAAGCATATGGAGGAGGTAGCCTCACTTTCATTCTTCTGCGCATCTAGTGCGCAAGTATTATTGCCGCGCTTGCTGCTGACTTGTGAGAGTCAAGCAGATACTTGTTGGGTCTTGGGTAGTAATAGCTGTTTGTTTTTATCAGTGACACATCTCTTATACTAAATGACGTTATCTTTCTGTCTGACTCTCGCTCTCCCTCGACCCCCCCCCCCCCCTCTCTCTCTCTCTCTCGAATTCTAATTTTTGAGAATGTCGAATATATATATATATATTCTATATTCCCTATATCTATATATGTAAAACTATATCTATATATATATATATATATATATCGAATATATAGATATATTACTTGTACTAATTGCAGCATGTATTTCTAATTTCTATGTAAGTATTTTTGAAAAAACTTCATCGATTGCACATCTAGAGATTGTAAGGACTGCGTATACAAAATTTCAAGTCAATAGGTGCTACGATTTTTGTATAATTTGTACCACAAGAAGTTCTTTAACGCTGCATAGTAGAGAACTCGCTTCGCTCGTCCTAATAAATTATCATGAATGTTCATCCATGATCATACAAGATAATGCTCAAAATATTTTCAAATTGTACATGTTTGTGCAGAATCATGCCGCATCATTATGCCTCAAACTTGACCAGAGATATACAGACTTAGTCATAGTCATTTATGCATTTTTATGTAAGTTAATGAATTATCAATCATGAACTTTCATAAAAATGCCTGGATGTCTATGACCATGCCTGTGTATCCCCGGTTAAGTTTCAGGCATAAGGATGCATGATTCTGTGCAAACATGTACAAATTGAAAAATATTTTAGCGTTATTTTGTATGATCATGGATGAACGTTCATGATAATTCATAATAATTCAAGATGGTTCACGAACCCACCTGAAATCCATTTTTACCCGCCTAAATTAGAAGAATACGATGTCAAATAAGGTTTTTTTGAAGAGAGAATAGCATGTAAATCTTATAAAAAACCGCTGCCAATTTATTGGCACTTAGCTTCCTCAAAATTTATAAATTATTCCAATATGAAATTCTTTGATCTAATAAATTAATTTTAAATTACTGTATCTCTTTCTAATTAATATCTAAAAAATGGTCTGCTTTTTTATCATTGACGGTTTGTCCAAAGATATTTTTTCACTAAAATACAAAACTATATGTAATACAAAGATACTTGCTATGCCAAGAGGCTGCATAACATACAAAAATAATTTACAACCCAACACATTTTTATTTTTATGCTTATGATTTTTTTCGATACTCTTTAAAATCCTTAGACAATTCACAAAACGTCTACCGATTCAATTTTAAGAGAATACTTGATCAGTGAAAATATGAGCATTTGTTTATAATACCTTTTACCACATTTCTCATTATCATACGTCATATTTTATAAATAAATGCTCATTGTTCTTCACTGATTAAGTATTTTTTCAAAATTGATACGATTGAGGTCTTGAAAATTGTCTAAGGATTCTAAAGAGTATCTAACAAAAATTATAATTTTGAAAATAAAACTTTATTGGTTTGTACACGCGCCTCAATTATTCCATGCTCTAGGTAGATGCTCATTTGTAGTTCTTTTCGGTTATCATATTTTTTTCGTAAATAAAAAGTCGTTATCTAATCATTGCTATATATTTATTTAACTCATAATACTTCATGATAATAAATAACTTTTTTGTATTTCCCTGATTTCGACGGAATTTTTACCTTAAAAGCATGGATAGGAGAAATTTTACGCTATTTGGTAAAAAAGGAGTTGATTCACTTCATTCAAACAATTAGAAACTGTTCAGGAGCATCCAATCACACTTAATACTTCTATTAACTACTTTGTGTAAATGAATACGTCTTCGTATACCTTTATGCAAAAGTATAGGTGTACGCCTAAGTTTTGAATTTATTCTCTTCTATTGTTACTTGTATTTCTTTTTCAGGCCACGTTATTATTTTTCCTCTTTCTCTTTAGAATTCGATTAATCAGTTAGAGTTACAGAGTATATATACTGCGACATTATCCGCTTCACAGGGTAGAATTTTCTGCTCCAGTTTTTATGGTGCAATCCAAAAGCTTAATATGATAAAGTCTAATCGTTTTGCAATACTTTTGCATTTACGATATATTATGTGAGTGGTTTATATCAACATGAATAAAAATCTTTAGAATTAAATTTTTATTACGTATTATCTCCCTAGATATTTTAAATTTTCATCATTTTTTACGACCAAATAATATTGATAACCCGACGTTTTAATAGTATGAGATTATTTTGCAATTTTAATTTCCTATAATACTCTCAATAATCATTGTTTCATATACGTTAAAGATTGTATAACTAAATGCAAATTATTGCGTAATACTTTAATTCAAAGCATTATAAGTAAATCCATTGATTTATATAATTTAAAAGAGAATTATTTTATTAGACTGTTCAATTTATAGTTCGCTTAAATTTAAACGTTATATTTTGTAACAATATCAAACAGTTCCAATTCATCGTTTTTAAAGTTCAGGAAACATTACCGCAATACAATGCAGGAGTTTGTAACGCAAATATTGATCGCCATCAGATACCAAACACCCTTTTTATCTACTGTTATTGACTGCATCATACAAGTAGGACAGTGAAAGCATAAACCAAACGATTTATAACTAAAAAATAAAATAATAACAAATATTGATAAATCAACAAGGAGAGTCCACAACCTCTGGGAAGCGGTTTATGATGAGGCTTCAGAAAGTGGTTTCTGGTACCTAAAAATGAAGCCTAACACCCGCAGTTTTGTCACATAGGCCCTTGGGGTCAATATAGGCCGTTTGTATTCAAAATAGGCGTTATTTCAGTAAAAAACTAATAAATAATACATTTGTTATTTTGTTCAATCTTACTTTTATAAATACATTTCATTAATTTAAATAAAGTTTCGGCATTCTGGACAGATTCAATCATTTTCGTCGGTCGTAGAAAGGTCTAAGCGTATTTTTGAGGATATAAATAACGTACAAAATACAAAAATGACTTAAACACATATTAATTATATATTTTACACAAATTAATTAACAGTATCTTTGGTATCAAATATATATTTATTATCCTACAAAAGCTTAAAGAAATTCTAAGAGTGGTCGTTAGATACAAATCTTGTATGTATGTAGTTATGTGAGCAGTATTAGGTTGAATGAGTGCATATACACATATCCTCTTATACAACAAAGGTACATAGCCGAGTGATAAAATAAACTATACTACTGAAAAGCTGATTATACGTAGTAAAATCGAGAGCAGTATCCGCTTGAACTAACTGCATTAATTAGTACCACGGTAAATATAATGACTTATTCAAAAGCATAATGACGAATTCACTTAAAGGGTCAAGCCTGAGTTAAATTCTGTACAAAATCATTGTCCATTATTGACCACTTAGAGGGATCTAATTCATGAACAAATCACATATAATATACATATTTAAGATATAAGAACTTACATGAACTTAGATTGTGTCAAAACATTTTTGCCGTATATAAAATGGACAATGATTTTTTACAGAATTTAACTCAGGCTTAACCACTTAAGCGCTTGTAAGATACAATATACTGCCGGTTGGTCCCCTTCTGCTTCCTGATAAAATTTTCCGATGAAATAACTTCTGCATTCGAAAGTTTTGTTTTACTCAGAAAATACGCATCAGAATCAAATTTCCTTTTCGGGGTCGCTTTATTCACGTAAAATACATAGCGGAAAACTCAAATTGTTATCAGAATCGAAAATTAGCATAATAATGCAAATGCTAATTTTCGTTTCTGATAATTATTCGAATGTACCGCTATATACTTTACATAAATAAATATACCCTGAAAAGGAAACTTGATTCTGATGCGTATTTTTTGAGAAAAACTAAATTTTCGAATATAATATATCAGCAGGTAAAGTGGGTCTGAGCACCCCCTTAAGACATGAACTACATGTTCACGCATTTTTACTAACCATGCTTTTTACGACTCAAGCATCAGTGCTGCTCTCATATTATCTAGAAGTATACACAAACCACTAGCGTTCGTCTATTACGAGGTGTCCGAACACAGATCCATTTCCCATCTACTTCTCAGCATACTACACAATATTTTTATATTATACGTTTCCTGTTGACGTCAAGAATCGCAATATCCTCCCGCAGGATTGTCCTTCACTTTCCATCAAAAAGAGCATATTCAAGCTAATAAAATGTTTTCCCATGAATTAAAGAAGCCGTTTCTTCCGGAAGCGATGCTACACCGGCACAAAGAACCGCACGCGCGCGCGCACACACACGCGCAGCCACATAACAATTGCGTTGACACTCGCGCTACTCGCAACCCGCGAACAAAAGAAAAAGAATAAATTTACTCAGGCTGATCCGACAAAGGGCCGGGCGCGAGCAAAAAGTCATCGCACTCGGGGGAGGGCCAGGAGAGGGCGCCCCAGCAGCTAATATAGGAACAATCATGCGCTCGCGCGCGCCGCGCGAACAATAACTTCCTTCTCTCGTACGAGCCGAGTGGAAAAGAGCCTCGCTCTCCCACTGCATGCTGGCTCTTTTCGCGCGCGCGCTCGCTATAGGGCGACGCGCAATCGAGGCGAGCATTACCGGGAAATAACTTTCGGCCTCTTTTTCTCTCTCTAGGTTCGCGCGCGCGCGCGCGCGACACGACGGAATGAATATTCCGTCGTTTTTCATTTCAAGTTGTCCCGTCGTCCGTGTATAACCGTAAAACCCGGCAAGGCGAGCAGCGCGACATTTTTCCTAGTGAAATAAAATTTTTGTTGCGTTGAGAGCGAGAGGGGGACGAAAGCATAGCCGGATTTATGGGCGGTTCGCCTCCTATCTGCAGAGCATGAAAGAGAGAGGAATGAACTGCACGCTGCAGCCTATGCCTTCTCTTTTGCGGATTCTCTCTCTCTCTCTCTCTCTCTCTCTCGCTGTGCTCTGTGCCACCGACGACGTGTGACGACTGACGACTCGCGCGCGACGCGACTTTCTCTTTTCATTCGCATGTCAAAAAATATTACGCGGATCATGCTCGTGCAGCCGCACTCGCGCACGAGCTGATGCGAGATGTGACGCTAGCGGCGCGCGACTCCCGCCCGTGTGTGTGTGTGTGTGTTGCGAAGAAGTGATTTGGAATTTTTAAATGATGTACAGGAGCTTTGTTTATTTTTGTGCGTTTATTTCATAATTCGCGGCTGAAATGGGCTGAAATACTGTTTAATGTTTTTCAAACGGTAACTAACTTGTAGGATATTCATAAACCTGGTAAATGTAATTCTTTTTATTAAAACATTGATAGAAGTCTACGCTGCAAATTATCAATACTTTGTTAAATTATTAAGCAACATGAAATATGTTTCATAAATATACCTATGTAGAGCAAATCAATTATCGAAATTATTCTTTGAGTAGTTGAATTTTAATCATATTCAGTATATTTTAAAAACGAATAATTAAATGAAGAAGAATAAAAATGCATAATATAATGAGTTCAGAGAATGTGAAATAAAGCTAAAAAGCTCAATAATAGAATGTCGCAATAAATATTTTAATTTCTAACATAGATTTTTCCATTTTTTATTTTTAAGTGTTCTTTATAATTAGGTAGATAAAAGATTTTACATGAATAATTTACAACTACGAGAAATTCTCCCTTTTTACTATATGACGAAATCGAAAAGAAAATACACTTTTTTGGGTCCAGAAATCGCTAAATAAATTTGTATATTGGGGTTCCCAAACCTTATTTATCTTATTTTAGTGGCCAAATTATGAAAAAACGCGATTGTATAATGAAAATTGGCCATGTGACTATGTTTTTCTGGCAAATTAGGTGTTTTCTATACATAGCTAAAGAAATGTATTAGCTGGACATTCTTTTTAAGTGTATAAAAGTAGAAGACAAGACCTTTAATTTGAGTTTTTGTTCGTTTAAAATTGTCGTTCCGGTGCAAAGTTATGACCAATTGAAAATAGGGTAATAGTTCGTTGAAAATAGAGTAATCACGGACGGATTTCCGTTTTTTTGCAGAATCTGAGCTTTTCGACGATTTATTATTCTATTTTCAATTGGATATAACTTTACACCGGAGCATCAATCTTCAACGAACAAAAACTCAAATTAAAGGTATTTTCTACTACTTTTATATATTTTATGGAAAAAAAAATTTCCTCCTTTATATATGCACAGTTATTAACTGAGCAAGAAAACCCGTTTTTTACTATATATAAAAAAACACCTAATTAGCCAGAAAAATATAGTCACATAATCAATTTTCATTGTTCGAATGCGCTTTTCTTCATAATTTGGCCCCTAAAAAAGATAGAAAAGTTTTGGAAATCCCAGCATTAAAATATTTTTTTGCGATTTCTGGACCAAAAAAAGTGTATTTTTTGTAGACTTCATCATATAAGAAGAAAACACCTGCCAAAGAATTTATGATACAGAAGCTCGGAGCTGTTTTGCAACACCAGTTTGTGAAAACCATTACAGTAAGTATTTACTCAAATAAAATCTAAAAGTATCCACTGTCCATTTTTAAAATATTTTCAATAGTGCATGATGTATTCAACAATTTTGTGGAAGCAAACTTGAAGAAAAAAAGATGATTTGGAATATATTATAAGTTTAGTTTTTGAAAGCGTTTTAAATTTTCTCAAAAGACGCTTTCCCAAATAACAAATTTTTCCGTAAATCCTGCATCGATAATGCTCGCACACGACTCATCATCATTACATCTGTGACACTGATTTCCACGAACGTGAAACACCACTGTCAGAGCTCGTGAATATTTGTCATCCGATTCCGCACGCTAAAGATCGCATTTACTTTATCTGTGTCTCCTTTGTGCCACTGCGATACTGTACATTTGAGCCCTCTGCAGGCCTTTCATTCGCGTCGGCACGTCGCAGCCTGTTGGCGGGTGTTGCGCAGCGCGCGACAATGTAAACGCCGCCGTGTCGATTAATCGTCGCTTTACGAGCGCGCCGTACGCGCGCGTACGCTGCCTGGCGCGTCCGACAACAAAATAATTTTCCTCCCGTGCGTTTTTTTTAATCCGGCCGGCCTTTTTCTGTTTGGCCTTTTTTTCATTATTTTTCCAACTCCCGCCGCTTGCCGTTTTCGCGCCGGTATTACGATTACTTTTCCATACCGCGGCTTTTCTCTGTTTATTCACTTTTTTTTGCATATTTGTTCGTAGGAAAAGAAACGTGGGAGAGGGAAAAACTTGCACGTTTATTTACCGGCGTGTGCGCGTGGCGATGTGGACTCGAGCGAGCGTTGGCTAAGCGCATTATTTGCATCTCACTCTCCTGTTTTGCTGCCGCTGTCTTTCTCGTTTGCACTCTCTTGCTGTCTCTTGTGCTTTTCATAATCTCTCTTCTTTATATCCCTTTCTAGTCCTGTAATGCCTACGTTGGTTTAAAAATGAGGAACTTACCTAATTAGCAATTGAAGGTAATCTAATAAAAGTCATTGAAAAATTATAATTAACTAAATAACTGAATAGTGCATAGCAATTTTGTCCGTCAGTTCGCCCTTAAAGGAGAAAATACTATTTGAAAATAAACTTATATAAGAATATTAAAAAATGAAAACAATAATATGGATTGTTTTTAGGTGAAGTTACTGTTATTGATCATGAATGATTATTATTATTATTGTTATTATAAAAGCCAAGTAGTAATGGTAATGCTATAAGCAGCAACGGTACCTGCAGGGTAACAGCTATCACATAGTCTTTATATCGGCTGTAAACGTGCTTACGTCATCACCATATCTATCATAACTACTTGCTGGGACTAGCTATTCGTAGCCATGTAGTCCATAGCCTTTTTCACACAGTCGCGCCATATTTCTCTATTGTTTTCGAGTTGCATCCAATTCTCCTCATAACATCCTATTTCTCGTAGGTTCATTTTAATATTGTCCTCCCACCTTCGTCTCGCTCTACCTCGGGTTTTTGCTCTTGTCGGCTTCCCTATGAGCACTCTAAGGGCTGTTCTTTCGTTACCCATCCTAGCTACGTGCCCAGCCTACCCTAGTCTTCGTGAGTTAATCACTCTGGTTATGTTTGGCTTCCTGTATAGCTCGTGTATTTCTAGGTTATGTAAAATTCTCCATTCTCTAGTAATCTCATCTATTTTGTCCCCAAATATCTTTCTAAGGACTCTATTCTCAAATACTCTAAATCTTTTTTCTTCCCGCTTGGTTAACGCCCACGTTTTACATCCGTGTACAAGTACTGGCATTACGGTTTTTGTATATATTTCTAATTTAGTCTTTCGCAATAGTAATCCTGATTTTAGTAAGTTATTTGCCGAATATACGCATGCATTTCCCGAATGCAGCCTCTTTTTGATTTCTTTATGAGTTTCATTTATGTGGTCTATTATAGCACCAAGGTATTTAAAATCGTTTACTTTTTTTATAATCTTTCCGGAGATTCTCAAGTCGGTATCAATAATCTCGGGCCCTGCTCTACTAGTGACCATGTACTGAGTTTTCTCTTCACTTATTTCTAGGCCCATTTCTTTAGCTGTTATTATACAGTGCATTTCATAACTTTAAGACCACCCACATTTTGCGCTAAATCACTGTAATTTAATATTGTATTGATACATAAATTTTATAATCTTAACTATAATTAAATTTCTCAACATTTTACGCTATTTAGACAATTTAAACATTTTTCGTAGTATTAAAATAACGAAATATCGTATTTTAGGCTGTTTCATAACAATAAGACCACTGTAAAGTTATATTATTTTATTACTATCCCTACTGTATATTACAATAAATTAATTTAAACTATGATTTGTCATTATATTTTAAAATTCTGAAAATTTTCTATTTCTAAACTCTAAAATAAAAAATATAATATGCGGAAAAGAATTAAAAAAATAAGATTTATTAATAATGTAATTTATTGTAATTAAAGCTGCATATGAAAACATTATAATTATTATTAGAGCTTAATATTATGTGTACAATATTTTTATTGTGTATTTGAGATATATATTACTATAGAATTTAATTCGTTATGTACAATATTTTAATTATAATATGTTTTATTTGTAAATAGTAACAAAAGACTGTAATTTTTAATTTAATAATTAATTGTGCCTCCATTATTTTTTATTAATTCAAAAATGCGATTTCGCATACTTTCAACTAAATTTCGTAAAATTCTTTCATCAATTTATTGCCAAGCTTGTAGAATAGTATCTTTTAATTGATTAACACTACCATATTGTTTATTTTCAGCATAAACTTTACGAACAAGAATAGCCCACAAATTGTCAATCGGATTAACGTCCGGAGAACACGCTGGCCAGGCTAGAACAATAATATCGTTATTGTTAAACCACACTTTCGTTTCACAACTTGCGTGAATTGATGCGTTATCTTGTTGAAATATCCAATCTTCTGTTTCATTATTAACTAAAAATGGCAAAAGGTGATCTTTCAGTACATTAATGTACTCTTGTGAATTCATTTTACATGAAGGAAAAGCTAGAGGCAATTTATGTGAGATACAAAATCCTCCCCAAACCATCAAGCTACCACCACCAAAATTTCTACGGGAAAAATATTCAGGCTCCTTTCTTAAGTCTCGCCAATACGAATAATGGCCATCAGGGCCATCTAAATTAAATTTCTTTTCATCAGAAAAAATAACCTTAAAATAAAGTAACAGTGAATTTAATATTCATACAAATAAACCATGCATAATATATTATATACCAATATAATAGTATTGTTCTATTTACTTTATTCCAGTCCGTATTCATATTAAGTTTCCCAAAATTTAATCTAGCATCTTTATGGCGAATTAGTAATCGAGGAGCTCTTTGTAATGATTGCCTTACAAGGTGATTAGCGCTTTTAATTGTACGATATATTGTTGAGCGTGAAATATTTAAATTTAAATCTTCTTTAATTTTATTCAAACTTTTTTTCGAATTGCTTGCTGCATTAATAATTCTGCGCTTTAAACGAGCAGAAACTTTGTTTTTGGGTCCGCCCTTTTTATTTTTACCATAGTTTTCAGGATTTTTAAGAAAATTTAAGATTACGCAATTTGTCTCAATTTTCGAGAGATTTCTCTTATGCTCGTATCGCAGTCGCGATATCCTAAAATCTTTCCTTTTTCTTCTTCGGTTAAGCATGTACCTCAGCCCATTATCTAATAACTGCAAATTAAAAACTTTAAGACTACTTTTGAACTTACTACACTTACTGCGTTATGAAATAGACAACGCGTTTAACGGAAATTTAAATTATCATTACGCAACGGTTTCAGTTTATATTTATGACTATAGTTACCATCCAAGCATTTACCTACTGAGTGGTACTGTCGGTAATTGTTAAATTAAAATAAAAATAATACATCAGCGCTTACAAGTAATTATATATATATATATATATATATATATATATATATATATATATATATATATATATATAATTTAAATCTTCTTTAATATATATATATATATATATATATATATATATATATATTGTGAGCACAGCAATAAATTAAAGAAACTTAATAGCGGTCTTATTGTTATGAAACAGCCTAAAATACGATATTTCATTATTTTAATACTACGAAAAATTTTTAAATTGTCTAAATAGCGTAAAATGTTGAGAAATTTGATTATTTTCAAGATTATAAAGTTGATGCATCAATACAATATTAAATTACACTGATTTAGCCCAAAATGTGGGTGGTCTTAAAGTTATGAAACGCACTGTAAGTATTTCTACGTTTTTTATTATGATTTCTCTGTTTTTTCCTATAATATCTATGTCATCTGCGTATGCTAGCAATTGTGTTAGGGAGCCATTTATTATAATACCCTCTTTACTTTCTTGTACCGCCCAGGCCACGTCTTCTAAAACTAAGTTAAATAGGAGGGTTGATAGAACATCTCCCCGCTTTAGCCTGTTGTAGATGTCAAATGGCTGTGATAGGCTCTTACCTGATCTGACTATATCCTGACTGTTATCTAGGCACATTCTGATTAAATTGTCCAACTTCATCGGTACCCATAGCAGTGCTAAGACGTAGAACATTTTACATCTTATTATTCAGTCATATGCTCTCTTGAAATCAATGAATAATTGGTGTACCGTTTCCCCATATTCCCATTACTTTTCGAGGAGCTGCCTATCGCAGAAATCATGAATGATAACATTATAAAACCATACCCACTTAGACGCAATAAGTGGTTAAACAATTCATTTGTGCAAGTTTATCAATATCATAATTTACATATTAATCAAGTTCGATATTCAAACATGTATATTATAATCTGTACAGTCGACGGAAAGTACTCCTGATTCAGTTAAATTTGTGTGTTAATTTGTGTGTATGTGTGTGTGTGTATGTGAGTGTGTGTGTGCGTGTATGTGTGCGTGTGTGTATGTGTATGGATGTGGATCAACCATCATTACTCTGAATATACACGGTGAAAATTAATGGGGCTCACTTTTATTTTTTTCTTAAGGACGACTGTTTTAGTTTTTTGCACTTTTTGATACCATAGACGTAATATTATCGACTGACTGATAATGACTTTAAAAGAGCATAAACTTACATATTTTTTTTCCACCCGAAATTTTGAATAAGCTATTTCCCTTGTTTTGTTATTCACGAAATCTTAATTTCCTTCAAACTGTTATATCTGTGAAATATATGAATGAAAATGTTTTAAAAATATAGACGATTAGAAATATGGATAAGAATATTCTGTAAAATTTTATGTTTTATCTTTCGCTTTATCTTTTTCTTTTGAAGGAAAAAAAAATCATTTTGTAAATAGCATCGATCTTCATTCGGTTGCGAATACTGGTGTATATCGGCAGCATTTGATCTGAAACTTTTCAAACCGGTAGCTCTTTACTATCTCTTGAATGAGTTATTTGCCCAGATCACATCAACCTTTATATTTCGAGATATTTGAAGTTATGTATTTTTTGAAATTATTTTTTTATCTTTTAGATCTCGAGAATGGCACGGTCATTTTTTACCATACAGAGCTCTTTTTTTGTTTTTTAATGAAGATTTGAAATTGAAAAGAAATTTAAAGATTCATCGACTCGTTTTCTTTTTATAACAGTTTTTCGATTTTTGGATTTTTGAGTTTTAGTTTTTCGAGTTTTTTGGTATATTAGAAATATTATGATCAATTTAGTGTAAATGCATTAAACAGAGCTTAAAATTACCTAACTTTTACAACTGCAAATTTTAGATAGACTCTTTACCTTTTTTTGTTTTGCACGAAAAAAGTCATATTTAGTTTAAACGGTTATATCTCGAAAATCTATGATAGCAAATCGTTCACAAAATTTTAGATAATTTGGATTTCAGTGAATCTACATACTAACATCTGATTATAGTTAATTTAAATAATTTTACTAAATTGCGTACAGAGAGAAAATTGCTGTAATAAGGATTATTACATATCGTTCTGTAATTTTAGTAAAATTTATCTTTTGTCAATCCATCAATGATAAAAAAGCACACCATTTTCGAGGTATTATTTAGAAACAGATATATCAATTTAAAATTAATTTATTAGAATAAAGAATTTTATATTGAAGCAATTAATTTAGTTGGAGGACGCTAAGTGCCAATGAATTATTAGCGTTTTTTTAAATACTGCATCTTTATTGGATAGAACCCTCGTTTCCCTGAACATTGGAAGATTTCAAAAATATTTAAACTTTTCGAGTTAGAAGAACTTTCCATTGAGTGTACCATTGTCATAAATTTGAATAGCTCGCCTGTTGGCGCCGAATTTATTCTACACAAATGTTTTCTTCTGCACCAAAAAAATTCTACACGAATATTTTTAACACACTATTGCCTATACAAATATTTTTTAAACAAAAATGATCTACATTAATTTTTTATTTAATATTGAGCACAGAAACCTTTGACACAATAACCAAATGTTAAATATTTATTGTTGAAGTGTCATTAGTACAGAATTTTTCAATGCTCAAGATTACTTATAGATATTATATTAATAATATTAGCAAATACTCCGTATATTAAATATCCGATCTGAAATAGAAAATTTAATTTATATTGCAAAAATACGAAACGAAAATAAGTAAGATATCAGTTTAAAACAATATGTTTTACTAATACCCTATCTCTTTTCTATTTTATGTTTTCTATAGGCCCTAGAGCACTGCCGCCTATATAGACTCATTGTTCCAGGTAGACTGCTAAAGCATCACTTCTGTAAAAACTTTATAATGTTTACTTAGATTTTCGATACAACCCTTTTTACATCCTTTTAGCTGCTTAATCAAGCGATATGTTTAATGCATTTTCTCTTAATCACATATGCACGCACGTGGACTTACTCACATATGCACGCACGTAGACTTACACACAACGGACATACGCATACTCCCACACATATACACACATATACATATATATCATACAGGCAGACATTTTTGAAAAACCTGGTGTATCTGATTCAGCATTCTCGAAAATATCGAAATTCATTAAACTCTCATGATGCTTGCATTTAGCGTATGTATAATTTATAATTCAGTTTGTAACGTTCACGTTATAAAATTAAAATATATATCACATAATATAACACAAATGAAAGATTAATATATGTATAAGAGATAAAATTATTTTTTATTTTATTGCAACACATGCGTAGGACACAAAATGCAAAATTATTGAAAATCACCCATACATCTTTCTTTGTCTAACGTTATTCGATCTCATCTACTAGAATATAAATACATGTTAAACTTGAAATCGGATATCACAGCAAATATTTAATTTTCTTAAATGGTAAATCTAACTATTTTAAATTTTCTATTGTAATCTATAGTTTTATTATAGCGAGTTATCTATTGCGTCTCACTAACAATTATTAACATTTCACCTCGTAGTTGTCTCTGCTCCGTTTCGCACATACAAATCTCAGCTTTACTTCGTGAAGCGGGGTAAAGCTGACCGCTGATATGGGAGATTCGTACATATATTTTGGGTCAAATAAATAGGAGCATACAATATAGAAAAAGTCCATAAATAATAATATCGTATTTAATAAATAAAAATTAACTTGCATGACGATCTGAGTTTATTTATTAATTAAATATCCCGGATGTCGCGGCATTTATCCGTTTTGTGCCGAACGGTAGCACTAGCTGATTTTTTTAATTTCGAGCGTGGCAGGTTTGAAACGGGGAGGACGGATGGAACTGGATTAGCTTAGGGTTATGTAAGCCTAGCGAAAAGGAAATAAAATATTTATTATATTTTTCTTACCTTGTTTATTTTAATACAGTAGGGACGATGAATATTTTTGAGATTTGTATACTTATTGTACGGCTCGAAGGTTGGTACAATTATTGATGTTTGGCGCTTGATTATAACAAAATGCACAATCGATGGTTTGGGTTGGTTTTGATTAACTTTATTTGATATCTCGGGAACGCAGACTATGCGACGGCTTACTGCTTTTAATGCAATGATGCGGACACTCAAACTACGCGACGGTTTACTATAGTACATTTTACTATAGTATAGTATAGTCCACACTGGATAGTCTCCGGGTTGGGTTGCAACTGACCGAGTTGCAGAAGAAAATTTATGATTTATCTTTACAAAAGAAATATACCATTCGTTCTCGATAAGAAAACTTAACAGAACGCTGCCTCTCGGGGCTTACAGTAGACGGTCAGATTACGTACGACGAGACGGGATCTATACTCTATCTGAGACTACAGACTGAGACAGCTTGTATACTGCGTCTTTTAGGCACTAATAAAATGGAAGTTAATTCGGCAACCAGCCGTACAATATATAAATGTATCGTGACTTACGCGGCGATGTGGCGGGCGTTTGAACTCATACAGAAATCTGCTCGCGACGGCCAGGTGAAGCCATATTTATATTGCCATAATAGACGGTATCAGTTCGGTATCGAACTCTACTGTATTAGGAAATACAGCTAATCTATCGTAAGAAATTATTTTCCGGCATATTCGGATTATACAATGGAATGTATTTAATAGAGTAGAATAGTAGAAAATTTAATTAGAATGATGATGCAATAGGTGCGTGATCGCTGCTAGATTTTGGGAAAAATATGATGATTCAATTCGGCAGATTTTCGGTGGAGTCACGCACGCGCGGTTTATATGATAGCGCACGCTGTACCTGCTGAAAAGAAGTTTTAACAAAATAATATTTAAAAGCAAAACATTTTATTCTAGAGACATTACAAGAAGATATTTTAATTAGGTCTTCCCATCCGATGTCTCTCTCACTTTGTAGTCGATGTTGCTTATGGTGACCAGCTTTCTCAGCTGACGTGTTTACCACCCCCCCCCCCCCGCTCTCTCTCTCTCTGTCTTTCTCTCTCTCTCTCTCTCTCTCTTTCTCTCTCTCTTTCTCTCTCTCTCTCTCTCTCTCTCTCTCTCTCTCTCTCTCTCTCTCTCTCTTCGTCAGCGATAGATCTCCAAGCAATAGTAGCATCATATGCTACTATTCAACCTGTACCAACTATCGAATAGACAACAAAAATGTTAAAAATGTAAATGAAATTGACAAGATTGTTATTCCGACAACAGTTCAAAAGGAGAGTGTCGCAAAAAGTTGATTATCCACAGACACTGCTGGGGGGGTTCGCTGTAGGGGACTGAGAGCAGGTTTTGTCAATGTTACCTCTCTTATGGGGCACCTTGGAATGATTAAACAACTTCTTTCAGCTGGTCCTACCTACCATCTCTTTGGAATTGCTGAGTCGCACCTTGACCCTGCTGTTGGGAATGATGGCATTCAGATCGACGACTACTCACTAATAAGACTAGATCGCAACAAACTCGGGGGCGGGCTGGTCCTGTACATTCATAACTCATTTAAGGCAAATTTAATATGCAGTTCTCCTAGTACGCAGGCGGGCAGGCCATTTATACCTAAATACATAATGTGCAGTGTTCAGCAGGCCAGCCTTCCCCCCGTCTTTGTTGCTTTGATATTTCTACTGGCTAAACAGACAAACTTACTACTCATACGTCTCTGACTAAACAGACAAACTTACTACTCATACGCAAGATTTTAATCATAAAATTATAATGGGAGATTTGAATGCGAACCTACTCGAAACATCAGCCAATGCAAGATTTGTCAGGCGGTTGGCTGATGATCTCAACCTTCAAATAGTTGATCACAGATTCTCACACATGGATTGATGTGATCCTGACAGATAACAATGACGTTGTATTGATCAGCAACAATCAGCCGTCACCCTTTCCCAGTCATCATAACATCATAGAGGTCGAGATTGGGGTCGAAACTGCTGCATTCCCTGTGGCTGAATCTTTTAGCTACAGGGATTTTAAATCGATCCAGCAGGACGACCTCCTGTCTCACCTAGCTGACTGTGATTGGTCGCCGCTTGATGATTCTGCGGTGGGTGTTGACAGTCAATTAGAGTGCCTTAGCGTCAACCTCATGGCTGTGATAGATAAAATTGCGCCCTTAAAAGAATTTACACCAAAAACGAAAATGAATCCCCCATGGGTTGATGCTGAACTGACACATTTATACAATAAACGTGACTCTGTACGAAGACGTTATGCTCGGACCAAAGTCAATTGACTGTGGCGGAAGTATCAGAGCCTTGCGGCAGAAGCTGAATTACGAATTAAGAATACACGAGAAATTTTTCTGCGAAATAGAATATTTGAAGCTATTGATAACAAGAAAGACATCTGGAAAGAGCTCAAGGCTCTGGGCCTTCTGCGAAAAACAAGAGAGGAGCTTCATGGTTTCTCGCCGGAAGAGCTCAATGCCCACTTTGCATCACAAAGTGAAAGTGATGAAGAACTTGACAACGTCTTGACCACTGCCAGTGATGACGGATTTGTTTTTCGAGAAGTTAGCTTCTCAAACGTGGTCCTGGCTGTTGCCCATTTCTCATCACAGGCTAGAGGAGAAGACGGCATCCCCCAAAGTATAGTAGCTAAGACTCTTCCGTTTGTTGGAGATCACATTGTTAAAATCTTCAACTCCTCCTTGCCCAGTGGCATTTTTCCGAGAACTTGGAAGGGAGCTCAGTTGGTGCCTTTGAAGAAGAAGCCTGTCCCATCCACGGTGTCAGACTTTCGACCAATTGCTCTGCTGAGTTTCCTTTCCAAAGTCCTGGAAAAAATAGTACCGACCAAATAACTGACTTTTTAAGGTAAAACAACACTTTGGACCCGATGCAAACTGGTTTTCGACAGCATCACAGTACACAGACAGTACTACTAAAACTCACGGAAGACATAAGAACAGGCATTCACAACAACAACAATTTTTTGACCATTTTGTTAATGTTCGATTTTAGTAAAGCATTCGACACCATCTCACACACAAAACTGCTGCGTAAGCTGATGCGGATGGGTTTCTCCAGGAGTGTTCTCCTGTGGCTTAAGTCATATATAATGGGGAGACGACAGAAAGTCGTCACTAATACAAAAGGGGAATCTGGTTAGCTAACCACCAATCTTGACGTGCCACAGGGCTCAGTCCAGGGACCCTTGCTTTTCAGCCTTTACATAAATGACTTACAAGACGCACTCGAATTAGATGGTGTAGAACACATACTATACGCTGACGACCTGCAAACCTACACTCAAGTGACCCTGGTAGGTCTTCGTGGTGGTATCGGTCGCATGTCGGCTGTAGCTCGAGCAGTGTCGAATTGGGCATCGTCAGCTGGCCTGCGCCTCAATGTCGGCAAGACAAAGGTGATTATCTTTGGATCTGATCATAACATCAAACAGGTTCAGAGCCTTGACTTACAAGGCATTGAAATACAGACCGGCGTACACGTGCCCTTTGTCGATACAGTTACTAACCTCGGCGTGGTGGTGGACGGAAGGTTAACATGGAAGCTGAAATTAAATGCGGTCAGTATGAAAGTAAATAGAGCTCTGTATAGTCTCAAATTATTCCGTTCTTGCACCACGGAGGTACTACGGAAGCAGCTGGCATGTGCACTGGTACTGACTCACTTAAACTATTGCTCAGTGGTTCTTCTTGACGTGTCAGGGGAGCTTCAGGCATGTCTACAATGTTTACAGAATTCATGTGTGAGATACATATGTGGTGTTAGGCGTGATGAGCATATCACCTCCTACAGGGAAAGGCTGGACTGGCTGGATCTGAAGGCGAGAAGGGAGTATTTTATGAGGCTGTTGCATTACAAAGCGATTGTCATGTTACTTCAGGTAGGGGTGGTACGAAGGAGCTCTCGGTTCCGGGGTCGCGCACCGATAAGGACCTTTTCTCATTTAGAGTTCAAGGTGCGCACCTCTGGAACTCGCTCCCAAGCAGTGTGACGTGCCTGCCATCTTTTTGTAAATTTAAAACGGTGTTAGGCAGGCTCCTTAAATAATTACACGGTGACGGAAATACACAGAAGTGAACCTTTCGGATATTGATAAATAAATTGTTTTCGTTCATTTCTGTGTAGTCCTAATCTATTTTATGTCATTATTTAAATTATTTTTTTATTTAAATTATTTTTTTATTTAATTAATTTTTTTATTTAAATTATTTATTTATTTATTTATTTATTTATTTATTTATTGATTCATTCATTCATTCATTCATTCATTCATTCATTCATTCATTCATTCATTCATTCATTCATTCATTCATTCATTCATTCATTCATTCATTCATTCATTCATTCATTCATTCATTCATTCATTCATTCATTCATTCATTCATTCATTCATTCATTCATTCATTCATTCATTCATTCATTCATTCATTCATTCATTCATTCATTCATTCATTCATTCATTCATTCATTCATTCATTCATTCATTCATTCATTCATTCATTCATTCATTCATTCATTCATTCATTCATTCATTCATTCATTCATTCATTCATTCATTCATTCATTCATTCATTCATTCATTCATTCATTCATTCATTCATTCATTCATTCATTCATTCATTCATTCATTCATTCATTCATTCATTCATTCATTCATTCATTCATTCATTCATTCATTCATTCATTCATTCATTCATTCATTCATTCATTCATTCATTCATTCATTCATTCATTCATTCATTCATTCATTCATTCATTCATTCATTCATTCATTCATTCATTCATTCATTCATTCATTCATTCATTCATTCATTCATTCATTCATTCATTCATTCATTCATTCATTCATTCATTCATTCATTCATTCATTCATTCATTCATTCATTCATTCATTCATTCATTCATTCATTCATTCATTCATTCATTCATTCATTCATTCATTCATTCATTCATTCATTCATTCATTCATTCATTCATTCATTCATTCATTCATTCATTCATTCATTCATTCATTCATTCATTCATTCATTCATTCATTCATTCATTCATTCATTCATTCATTCATTCATTCATTCATTCATTCATTCATTCATTCATTCATTCATTCATTCATTCATTCATTCATTCATTCATTCATTCATTCATTCATTCATTCATTCATTCATTCATTCATTCATTCATTCATTGATTCATTCATTCATTCATTGATTCATTCATTCATTCATTCATTCATTCATTCATTGATTCATTCATTCATTCATTCATTCATTCATTCATTGATTCATTCATTCATTCATTCATTCATTCATTCATTGATTCATTCATTCATTCATTCATTCATTCATTCATTCATTCATTCATTCATTGATTCATTCATTCATTCATTCATTCATTCATTCATTCATTCATTCATTCATTCATTCATTCATTCATTCATTCATTCATTCATTCATTCATTCATTCATTCATTCATTCATTCATTCATTCATTCATTCATTCATTCATTCATTCATTCATTCATTCATTCATTCATTCATTCATTCATTCATTGATTCATTCATTCATTCATTCATTCATTCATTCATTCATTCATTCATTCATTCATTCATTGATTCATTCATTCATTCATTCATTCATTCATTCATTCATTCATTCATTCATTCATTCATTCATTCATTCATTGATTCATTCATTCATTCATTCATTCATTCATTCATTCATTCATTCATTCATTCATTCATTCATTCATTCATTCATTCATTCATTCATTCATTCATTCATTCATTCATTCATTCATTCATTCATTCATTCATTCATTCATTCATTCATTCATTCATTCATTCATTCATTCATTCATTCATTCATTCATTCATTCATTCATTCATTCATTCATTCATTCATTCATTCATTCATTCATTCATTCATTCATTCATTCATTCATTCATTCATTCATTCATTCATTCATTCATTCATTCATTCATTCATTCATTCATTCATTCATTCATTCATTCATTCATTCATTCATTCATTCATTCATTCATTCATTCATTCATTCATTCATTCATTCATTCATTCATTCATTCATTCATTCATTCATTCATTCATTCATTCATTCATTCATTCATTCATTCATTCATTCATTCATTCATTCATTCATTCATTCATTCATTCATTCATTCATTCATTCATTCATTCATTCATTCATTCATTCATTCATTCATTCATTCATTCATTCATTCATTCATTCATTCATTCATTCATTCATTCATTCATTCATTCATTCATTCATTCATTCATTCATTCATTCATTCATTCATTCATTCATTCATTCATTCATTCATTCATTCATTCATTCATTCATTCATTCATTCATTCATTCATTCATTCATTCATTCATTCATTCATTCATTCATTCATTCATTCATTCATTCATTCATTCATTCATTCATTCATTCATTCATTCATTCATTCATTCATTCATTCATTCATTCATTCATTCATTCATTCATTCATTCATTCATTCATTCATTCATTCATTCATTCATTCATTCATTCATTCATTCATTCATTCATTCATTCATTCATTCATTCATTCATTCATTCATTCATTCATTCATTCATTCATTCATTCATTCATTCATTCATTCATTCATTCATTCATTCATTCATTCATTCATTCATTCATTCATTCATTCATTCATTCATTCATTCATTCATTCATTCATTCATTCATTCATTCATTCATTCATTCATTCATTCATTCATTCATTCATTCATTCATTCATTCATTCATTCATTCATTCATTCATTCATTCATTTATTTATTTACTTAATTTATTTATTTATTTAATTTATTTATTTACTTAATTTATTTATTTATTTAATTTATTTATTTATTTAATTTATTTATTTACTTAATTTATTTATTTATTTAATTTATTTATTTACTTAATTTATTTATTTATTTAATTTATTTATTTATTTAATTTATTTATTTATTTACTTAATTTATTTATTTATTTAATTTATTAATTTACTTAATTTATTTATTTATTTAATTTATTTATTTACTTAATTTATTTATTTACTTAATTTATTTATTTATTTAATTTATTTATTTACTTAATTTATTTATTTATTTAATTTATTTATTTATTTACTTAATTTATTTATTTACTTAATTTATTTATTTACTTAATTTATTTATTTATTTAATTTATTTATTTATTTACTTAATTTATTTATTTACTTAATTTATTTATTTATTTAATTTATTTATTTACTTAATTTATTTATTTATTTAATTTATTTATTTACTTAATTTATTTATTTATTTAATTTATTTTAAGTGTTAAGTGTTAAGTATGAATGTATTTATTAGCATGAATTGTAAGAAAGTCAGATGAATGAGTGTGTTTTTATTTTTTGACGTGATAGATCTACGTGCAATTTTGGAGGACTGTGTGTATGTATTCTTTTTATATTTATTGTATTTTGTTATCTTTATTATTTTTATTTTATTATGTATTGACGACGTGTCTTCAGTGATGTACGATTTGACTATGACTAGATCATTATATTTAGATTTTATAAATTGACGAACTGTTACAGCGAATAATGTTATTTTTTATATAAGAAACACAATAAAGAATGTTAAATGTAAGATAACGAATGTATAAGCTGACTGATATTTTAATTATTTTAACTATATATGTACATGCAATTGTAAGAATTTTGTCATTGATGAATAAATAGTATATCTATATCTATCTATCTATCTCTCTCTCTTCACACAATTTAATAATCTTAAAGTGTATGCTAAAAATCTTAATTTCAAATATGTTTGGCACAGACAGAGCATATTCCTGGCAAAGAAGCGAGACGGTGCCAAGTCACATTCCTTTTTAACAGCAGGCGATTTGCAAGCAATCTTGTCAATGTATGCAAAAGACGTAACTAAAAATGTAACTCAAAACCAGATTGAGATACAAACAACCGACAAAGTTACAAGCGAAGAACCAGCGCAAGAATGACTAGATTCGCGCAGGGCTAAAGAGAAGAATTGCAGAGGATTGAGAACAGGTTTCTTGAATGTGACCTCGTTAAAGGGACACATTGGACAATATCTTCATGCTCGTCCATCTTACCGTCGCTTTGGGGTTGCTGAGTCGCATCTCGACCCTGACGTTGATGACAAGCTGGTACAAATAGAGGGTTTTTCAATTATTCGTCAGGATCGCAACAAGCACGGGGGTGGAGTAGTCTTGTATGTGCACAATTCACTGAAAGCCACAATTCTGGCTCAGTCAAACACGTTACAAAAAGAGAGAGAGGATCCTCCGGGTATTCCGGAGTACCTCATTTGTACTGTGCAACAAGGTGACTTGGCCCCAGTACTTGTTGCGGTAATATACAGACCGCCGCACTCTCCCTTTCTTAAGGGGTCGGACCTAGTAGAGCAATTAACATCGAGTGCGTGTGACTTTAGTCACAAAATTATTATGGGTGATTCAAATGCCAACTTGTTGTCAACTTCGGACGATGCAAAATTTGTTAGGCGCTTAGCTGATGACCTATTGCTAAAAAAAATAGAACATGGTGCGACTCATCATTATACCAGCGAATCTCACACATGGATTGAAGCCATACTAGTAGACGAAAATGACAAAGTACTGAGTGCTGGAAATCGAGCGCCGACCTTTCCTAGCCATCATGACCTTATCGAAGTTGTTATAGAAATACATTTGAATCAAATTCCAAAACCTTCACTTTTTAACTATAGAGACTTCAAATCCATAGAACAAAATCAGTTATTAACAAAACTAATTAATTGTGACTGGTCGCCGCTCGATTACGCGAATGTCGATGTTGATAAGAGACTAGCATGTCTTGGCGAAAATCTCATGGAGGTCATCAATGATGTAGCACCGTTAAAATATTTTACTCCCAAAAATAAAGTGAGACCTTCATGGGTAGACGCTGAGCTTGCACACATGTACAGCAAATGTGACAGTATATGACGACGATATACAAGGACAAAGGACAATACTCTAAAACAGGAGTACATAACATTGGCGGCAATAGCAGAACAACACACTAAAGAGGCGCGTGATTCTTTCCTACAAAATAAAATATTCGAGGCCATCAATGATAAGAAAGATATCTGAAAAGAGTTACACTCTCTTGGGCTCCTGCCAAAGACCAGAGAGGATCTTCATGACTTTACATCTGATCAACTTAACACTCACTTTGCGGGGGTATCAATCAACCAGAGTGAATACGAGAGAGATTTGCACGATGTCGTGGCGACGGCTTGTGATGAGGGCTTCACTTTTATGGAGGTCACTTTTGCAGACGTTGTCCTCGCTGTCTCTCATTTCACCTCGCAAGCAACGGGAGTAGTAGCTAAAGCTCTTCCGGTGATCCTGTGCCACTGAAAAAGACTAACGTACCCTCCTCTGTATCCGACTTTAGACCAATAGCGCTACTTATTTTTCTCCCAAAAGTCCTGGAGAAAATTGTTCATGAACAAATTACAGAATTCTTAACATCTAACAAGGTTCTTGATCCCCTCCAGACTGGTTTCAGACAATATCACAGCACCCAAACCGCTTTACTTAAATTGACTGAAAACATTAGGGATGAAATCGACAGCAAGAAAAAACTCTTGACCATCTTGTTACTATTCGACTTTAGCAGGGGAGAACGGGGTAATACCGGTCACTGGCTAATTCCGGTCACCCTTATTATCAATAATCTAAACATTTTTCGGTAATAATTCGAATAGTATATTAAACGCAACATAAAATGCAATTAATCTAATGTCCAAACAACCTTCTATTCAGTTTTATTAAGGAATTATATACAATCAAAGTGTAGGCCTATATTTCTTATAAGAAATCTGGTCTATAAAATAAGCTTTTATGCATATTATTTGTTGCTTTACACAGTTATTTTTTGCATCTTTATTAATTTGAAAAATTTAAGAATACGAAGTAGTGAAAAAAAAAGAGTATAAACCTATTACTTTTTTGTCATTTCAATTTAAATTACTAAGCAGAACGGGGATAATCCCGATCACAATATTATTTATATGACGCTCCCGAAAATGAGGCTAAGAAAACGTTTCGCTGCGCTCTCAGGTAGGGTGATTTTGCTCAAGTGTTTTTGATTGAACAGTGGTTATGTTATTATATGTTATTATAAAAGTAACTTTCTAATAGTGATCGGAATTGTACCAAGACTGACCGGTATTACCCTTCGGTTTTGAGGGCCCTGGTTTTCAGTCTCTATATCAATGATGTGGTTGGCGTCTTGGGTTGTGAATGTGTCAGATATCTTCTTTATGCGGACGACCTTCAAATTTACGTCCGTGTAAGAAGAGAAGAACTTTAAGAAGGCATCGCGTGCTTGACAGCAGCTGCGTGTGCAGTGTCTGGTTGGGCGGCGGCTGCTGGTCTTCGTCTGAATGTTGGGAAAACTAAAACAATTATCTTCGGCTCGGTATATAACATTAATTCTTTAAATGATCTTGATCTGACAGACATTGAGGTGGAGAACGGTGTGTACGTGCCTTTCTCTGACACTGTAACTAACCTCGGTGTTGTAATGGCTTCAAAATTATCATGGAAATCTCATGTTGATTATGTTACTAAACGCGTAAATCGCGCCTTATATGGCCTTAGATTCTTCCGGTCCTGCACCACCGACGCGTTACGTAAACAGCTGGCAAGTGCGCTGATTGTGCCTCATCTCGACTACTACTCTCTGGTGTATATTGATGCACCAGAAGAACTACAGACACGACTGTAACGGTTACAAAATTCGTGTGTGAGATATACCTGCGGCGTTAAAAGGGACGAACACATCACACCCTATCGAAAGAAACTGGACTAGTCTACCATAAAAGCACGAAAAAAATATTTTTTCGTGATTATCTTAACGCTTTATTTAATAAAAACCAGGCTAGGAGTAGTGGTGATGTTAAAGAACTCTTAATTCCAGGCTCACGTGCCGATATCGGCCATCATTATTTAACAGCCCAAGGTGCGCGCCTCTGGAATTCCATCCCTACACTGAAAATACCTTCGGACACCTGTAGCACTATTCGTCGGCTAGCAGAGCCTCCAACGTTTTCATACAGCAGCATCACGGATTTCGGGTGAAAGAAACCCGAAATCGTCGTGCAGCTGATTCCCGTATCTCCCGGAATGTTACTATCTGATATATATAAGGCAGCATCTTACATGTGAGTTTTTAAATAGTAATATTTTACAAATATATATTATAAATATATTATATCTTATTAACCATAATTTGTAGAAATTAAATGTATTTTTTTGTTTTTGATTGAAAATACAGGCGCAACAGCAGGTAAATCTTGTTGTTTTTTATCATTTGCCTGTTACATTTTGCAACGATATTTGTGAGTAGAATCCCGCAAGGTTGTATGCATAAGAGGTTAGAAAACTCTGTAAGCCAATCCTCCTTCGCCATAGCACGCCGAAAATACTAAAATACTGTCCAAATTATTGTACTTACTCTGAAAAACTTCATGAAGGGGCAGGAATTGGTTGTACTTAATAAAAACCAGACCATTGTGCAGTCTTCAACTTGTAGAATTTGCAAATCACATTCTCTCGAAGTGCAGCCGTCGATCTCGAATTCGCGGGAAACGTGACAATACACTACGAACGACCGTAGCGCCGCCTCACGACTCCTTACATAATGCGGCTGCACGATTTTCGGGCAAGAGCTCACCGAAATTAGCGGCATGGAACTTCGCGTTATTTCATGCCGCTGCTGTACGAGTTTGTGCAGCGGGTGCCCGAAGGTATTTTCAGTGTAGCAGTTTCAGAAACCTTCCATCAGTGTTAAAATTTAAAACTGTGATGCGTGAGTACATGCGGGATTAAACTGGCGGCTATGTAGCGCATAACTGTATTGTCATATTTATTTATTTATTTATTTATTTATTTATTCATTCATTCATTCATTCATTCATTCATTCATCCATCTATCCACCCATCCATCCATCCATCCATCCATCCATCCATCCATCCATCCATCCATCCATCCATCCATCCATCCATATATCCATCCATCCATCCATCCATCCATCCATCCATCCATCCATCCATCCATCCATCCATCCATCCATCCATCCATTTATTTATTTATTTATTTATTTTATTTTATTTTATTTTATTTTATTTTATTTTCATGTTATCGGAGAGATTGTATTTATTTGTGTATTTGAAGTGCAGCTATTGATGCGTGTTTGTGTCTTCTATGTTTTTATACCAAAATAGTTTTGCTTTTTTAAACAACAGAAATGTTATTCGATATTGAAAGTTAAAGCGAGACTCTATTAAACTGCCAGTGAAGACGAGGCATTATAAATGTACAATATTTATAATACATAGTCGTCTGACTAAATTTAGCATTATCTACTGATATATCAATACATCATCTTGGTTGGCTTCTATACGCTGATTCATTACTAAATGTTTAATTTTCTTTATAAGAAACCTGAGGGATGGTCAAATATATATAGTTCAATAATAATTCATGTAAAGAGTATTCATTAAATAATTGTACTTTGCAAAAGAGAATGGCTGTTTCAACTATATATCTGCGACTTAAGTACACTTTTCATGTTTTTGAGATATTAAGGTTTAAAGTTTTTAATTTCCATTTAAGGGGGCAGGCCTGGAATAAACCCAAAAAAATACTTTTTTTCTACAAGTCCAGAAAATTTTTATGTTTAAAAGCAATCGTTCTGAAAATTTTTATGTTACTAAAGCACAATAATATCTTAAATTTTACCGTTGTAAAACTTCAGAATCTTGATCCAACATGTCACAATAAATCACTGTTTTAAATACCATATTTATTAACGGAACTTTGATCCTCACACGATCCAAGGTGACATGGTCAACGAAATTTCTTTTTTCGACGGTTATTCGATTCCTTTTGACATGTATTACAAAAACAGCGGAGCACTTTTTCGTTAAAATTTTTTTTATTACTTTTTCTCGGAAATCCAATCAATTTTTTAAATAATTTTAAAAATTATTTTAAAAAAATTGATTAGATTTCCGAAAAGAAAATAATAAAAAAAATTTTAATGACAAAGTGCTCTGCTGTTTTTGTAATATATGTCAAAAGGAGTCGAATAACCGTCAAAACAAAATTTTTTGTTCATCGTGTCCCCCCGAATCGTGTGAGGATCCAAGTTCCTTTAATAAGTATGGTATTGAAAACAGTGATTTATTGGGACGTATTGGGTCAAGATTTTGAGGTTTTATAACGGTAAAATGTAAGACAATATTGTGCTTTGATAGCATAGTCGTATTCCGCGAACCCACAGGTATAATATCTTTTACTCTTACCTCTTTGCTAAAAATTCAAACAAAAGAAATTAAAATTAACATTTTTACTAATAATTTAAAACTGTTATTATTTTTCCAATGATGTTTTGTTCCCCGCATTCCTCTTTACACGTAGAATTGCAGCTACTTGTTCTATAATTAAAGAGAAAACATGTGTGAGTATAATATTCTCTACATACCCCTACATTTTCTCTCTCTCTCTCTCTCGCTCTATCTCTCTCTCTCTATCTCTCTCTATCTCTCTCTATCTTTTTCTCTCTCTCTATCTCTCTCTTTTTTCTCTCTCTCTATCTCTCTCTCTCTCTCTCTCTCTCTCTTTCTCTGTCTCTCTCTCTATCTCTCTCTCTCTTTCTCTGTCTCTCGCTATCTCTCTTCTGCCCCTCCCTCCGTCGCAACTCCGAGCACTCATGAGCCACTCTAACTACTCGCTGCTGGCCGACCAATTTTTTTGCAGCTCTCGCTCGACTGCAGCTGTCACGGATTAGCTCGCTCGGGAGAGGAGGTGCGGGGAGGGGGGCTAGTAGCAGCAGTAATAGCAGCGACTCTCGCGAAAATGGCCCCACCGAACATTCGAGGCTTCGGGCCAAACACAATTATCCGTAGAACCGCGGCTCGCTCGCTTTAATATTTTTTCCACTCGTTCTGGCCCTTTTTTCGCCAGCGCCAGCCCGGCGGGACACTGTATATTAAGGGACGGGAAAACTACATTTTCCACGGCTATTCTCCTCGTCCTGTTTAACGCACTTTCTTCCCGTCGCTTTTGTCTCTCGCGTGCGTTCTCCCACTCCGCGTGAAATACTGTTTTTTTACTCTGACACTAGCTGCTAGCTGGCTGGCTAGCTGCTCGTTTCTTCAATTTATACAGTTTACCACGTGACTTTTACATAGCTCAACGGCGCGCGGTCGCTTCGCTCTCGACGCGCATACTTTTTGATTTTCTTGTTGCTGCTGCTGCAGTGCCTCGAAAAAAGCGCGCGGTCGAGCTCACTATGCCGCGCGCGAGCGCGAGAGTAGAGGGAAAAAATTTTGACAATTTTACGCGCCCTGCTTTACCGCGTGTGCGCGCGCGCCTCGCAGAGAAGATTACACGTCGAGAAAGTTTTATACTGCCGGAATAAAGTAAACTTCTTTATTAATATCCATGTAGCGTGCAATTGGAGAAATGGAAGAGACAGAAACGCTCGCTTACACGCTATTCACGATAATTGAAAATGTACTCCGAATTTACTCTTTGTCGGAAATTGCAGATGCTTTGTTGAATTTTTCATTGCGAGATTACGTGCATTGAGCTTTTATGGTCTGTCGAATGGATTTATTATACATGAACATTTATTACTGATATATAAGCCATCCTTCAAAATTTTAGGGAATAACAACAAAAAACCGCTGCCAATTCTTGGCACTTAGCTTCCTCAAACAAAATTAATTGTTCTAATATAAACTATTTTGTTCTAATAAATTAATTTTAAATTGCCATATCTCTTTTTAATTAGTAGCTCAAAAATGTGTGCTGATTTATCATTGATGGTTTAAATCACAACAGTTAATTCAAATAGCTGTAGCCATAATCTTATTTTTATTATATATTTATATTTCTAATTTACATCTATATAAAAATTAAATCTGTTTTAAGTAGTTTTTGGTACCATTATTTTTTTTAATTAATAATTTTAATTTTATACATTTCACCTCGAATTTGAATTCAACAAGATCTAAAATCACATAACTAGATCGTTCATACGTATCATTTTTACTCAGATTTATACAAATAAAACATAAAAAATACTGATATACATTATTGCAATTATCTTTAAATACCTTTTCAATCAATATTTCAATATATCAATAGAAAAGTTATAAAACAACAGAAATGAAACCGTTTATAAGTAATTTGATATACTCTTTCAAACACAAAATGAAGCAATCATAGAGACCCCCTTGGCTCAGTGGGTAAATTGATATACGTTTTTAAAAAATGACATTGTCTGTTTTGCGTGTTGGATATTTTTCACATATATTATATGACCTATAGAACAAGAAAAAATTGTTGCAGAGGTGTGCCGCAATTTCTTTTCTTATTATTTTTTGCATCGTCTAAGTGCAGACTTCTTGTGGAATTCCTCATATATCACGTGGAATGTTGTTAGATTTATAATATAAATATTTCTTGTAAATATTCATTGTAATTTTTCTTTTCAAGAATTATATACATAGCGATAATATTTCCTTTTTTATCCCACTTATTATAATAAAATGTAGAATTCAACAAAATAATGAACAAACACATGCAATAGTGAAATAATTTAAGAATCTTCAATGTTGATAAATTAATAATTTTCAAACAGCAATAATGAAAAAGTTGTTTGTATAAAAGATTATCATAAAATCAATATTTGATCATCACTTTATTATTAACTATAATAGAACAATTTACATTCCACTTTAAAGTATAATTATTATGTCAAAATTTTGTATGTCGATTTTAATCAACTTTTATTATACTTGCCGTTTGAAAAGAATTATAATATTTTAATTTCTAAAATTAAACGGGAATAATAATTGAAATAAGTAATTACATACATACTAGATGTAGACCAAACAATTACGTACATACATATAACCGTTTAGTGCTTTCAACATATATTATATCATTGCATTTAGCTGAAAAAATTCATTGTATAATAATAACCATATAATATCAATTTTATTCTGATGATAGTTCTGATAATAGTTTACAAATATGTATATACTGAACTCTATCTAACTCTAATTTCAAGAGGAAAGGCTCTGATTTTGGCTTAGAAAGATTTTCAAGTAAAGAAGGTATCGAGATCGATAGGTATAGAGGTTTTGAAAGAAAATTTCGAGTTATAGAGGTTTATATATTTATGCAATCATTTATTCAAAAACAATCGCATTTTCTTCAGTAATTAATTAATTAATTAAATATCTTTTGATACTAAATAGTAATCGTCATTGCAAGAATTACATATTTATAAAAAATATAACAACAATAACTTCAAGCAGTTATCAATAAATTGGATAAGTATTCTGTAATGGATTAATTAAACTATTTTTAAAAAATTTATATATTTTGTGTTTAAAATCTATTTTCGGATTTTAAAGAAAACTATTAATTAAAAATGTAACTAATCAAATACTCGCAATAAATTGCATTTATTGGAAATCGCATAGTTTCAAAAGCTAAAATTACCTTCCTTTTATACCTTTCAAAGCTTACTTTTGCATAATTCTATATCCACTCTACTGAACCCACCTACAATATAAAATTCACCAGAATCATCCACAATCAGCTCATTCCGCATATAAAGAAAAATCAATCCTGACTCGGCAATATACATTATTAGAAAGCTCTTATATGATTAATCATTTCCACAGATAAAAATAAGCAAAAGTAATGCTCGACCTGAGCGCATGACGTATATACAACGTAGGGCGTGCGTGCACCGCTGTGTGCCTCCTCTGCTTAGCTCTGATATTATCTACGCCTAAACGGTAACGTGCACCTCCAGGGCGATAATGGTTCTCGTGCTTTTTTACAACGTACACACAACGAGCGAATGAAAAAAAAAGAACCCGCACCGCCTCTTACGCGCGGAGAAAAAAAGAACCCGAAGAGAGTATAAAGAAGAAAAACAAGGATAAAGTTTACGTCGGCACGCTGCATGTAAAATAATAAGGCGAGTTGTAACGCTCGTAAATCACAAAATCACAGCCACTTCCATTCTCCCGTAGCCTCTCTCGCGTGTTGCCACGTGAGAGAGCATGCGCGAGCGCGCGCGCGCGGCGCGAGCAATTTCAATTTCACGCTCGAGATTGCGACAAGGCCGCGTACAAAGAGGAAGAAGAAGTACAAACGAGGGATATATAGAGGCACTGGGTAATTTAGCGCAGCTTCGACGAGTTCGTGTCTGCAGCTCGTGCGCGCGCGCGCAAGCGAGAAAGAGAGAGAGAGGGAGATGAATTTGCAGCGCCGCGCGGCTTTGCGGGAGTTTAGTAATTGCGCTGAATAAGGTAAGCGCCGAGACCTCGTCACAGGTGTATCGAGGTACCGAACGTCGTGGTGTGTAGCGCCGTTGGCAATACGTACCTCTCGACATAGGCAGTTATGGGACGTAGACGAGCTGCACCGAGCTTATCGATCACCAGTTTTCTTGATTGAGCCACTGTAATGTGCCGAGCGAATTTTTCGAAAAGAAAAACTAGCTTTCAATTTTACGGGATGAAAAACAGAAGGAAGCTATGTAGCTGCTCTTAATGAAGCCATAGAATGAAACAGAATGTATTGCTCTTTTTATTGGAATAATTTTGTTTCGAAGATACCATGGACAATTTTAAAATACAATGATTTGGTAATTAAAGAATAATATTTAATTTTAATTATGAGATTGAGAAAGTGTGGGCTCATGATCAAAGTTTTATTAGCTTTAGTTCATAACAAGTCAACGTTTTAGATATTTAAATTTAAACTACAACATTTTTAAGTCAGCGCATCAATCGACAATTGCGTGTAATTGCAACATTTTAGGATTTAAAGTTATTAATCAGTTTCATATCAATTTTTGACATTGACTCCAAAAAATTGTAGTCTTAAATTTAATTTCCAGCCCATACTTGCTCAAACCCGTTATTAAAATAAAAGTATTATTTTTTGCTTTTTAGAGCGTGTTTGAAGTCAGTTCTATTATTTCAATGGGTTACTTTTATCACTTTTTACTGTTATTCATCAAACATTGATCTCTTCGTAATATTACAAGCTGCAATACTCAATTATTCGGAATATAAAAATAAATACGGGTTGCTAACTGTTGCGGACAGGAAAAATCGTGTATTTGTTTCATAATGCCGAAAACATATATGGTAAAAGTACCTATTATGAAACACCCTCCGAACTGTGTCCCTTTTATGAAACAGTATCAAAAATGATAAAATAAGAAATAATTATAACTTAACATGCATAAGTGAATATGAATTTTTTTATTGATAATTACGAATGTTTTCATCTGTAAATACATAAATATGAGTATTGTTATACAATAAGTAGTATTATAAAAAATCATTCAATTTTGCGTTTCTCCAAACCCGTGCAGATCAGCGATTTTGGAAGCCGAAGTAGCTAATTTATACGACTTTGTTTTTGAACTATATTTATAAATATAAATGACTTTACACTATATGCAATAGCTTAAATTGTAGCTTTCGGTCCGTATATTTGAATTTATAAACTGTTTTAATGTTGATGCGATTTTTATTAAATATGTAGCTGTTTCATAATAGGTGCGCAAGTTAGTGGAAGTCCGTATTTATGAAACCGTTTTGCAAGGGCTTTTTTATAATAATTTTAGCTATTTGCATATTATTTTCTTTATCATGAAGCAATAAATAATACATTTTAATGATATAGCTCCCGTACATATGAAAATTAAATAAAATGAGCATGTTTATTGAATTTAACAGCCTAACTTGTACCTTATAGATTACGAAGTCAGTTCTATGAGGCATAACCTTAAATATGAGTATTTTGTTGTTATTGAAAACTTTTTTAAAAAAAGGATGTCAATCTTAATTTTACATTATTCCTTGTGTATATTAGGTGCATTATTTACAGCAGATATAGCAATTGTAAGTAAGAGCAATCAAATAAAGTAATATTTACATATTTATTACGTTTCATAATATGGACATAAATTATGAAACACCCGGACATCGTGCGATTGCACTGTTTCATAATACGTACAATGGATCACTTCAGTATTTTATTAATATAATTAATTATTAACGTTCAATTTTTTATTTTAAAGGCATTATCTGTTCAAGGAAAGTCTTGCCATTCGAGTACTATCAAAAGTTTTAACGGTATATGCTTATTCAATCCCAATTTTAAAAAAGTATAGAGTGCACCCTGAAATCTGTTTCATAATAGGTAATTTTACCTTACGCGCATATACGATCGAGTAGAACTTGAAAACTTCTTATATCTTTGGGCATTGAAGAGCACAAAACAATAGTGCGCCGTCAGCCTTTACGGCGGGGCCTTTTTTATATAGTATGAATTAAATTTTATTGAAAATTAGGCATTAAACAGTTTATGATTAAATTATGTCATAAAAAGATTGAATTTAGATATGATCGTTGAAATGGATTTAAAAGAAAAAAAATCATTTTAGTTTTACGATAAATTTGAAAATCTATTAAACAATAAAATAATTTATTTATTGTCATTTGGTGTTACTTGAATCGGTTATACATTAAAAGAACTATTGAGTAGAAACATATAATTTCTCAAATTTGGTTTAGATACAAATTGCGATAAATTCAAGACTTATCAAATTGGATATATCCCTATATGTAGAACATCTTTTATTTATAATCGATACCCTTAACAGAATGCTGGAAAGAGCATAAAAAGTTGAACATTAACAATGACGTTTTGAGAATTATAATAAGGCTATATCGATTGAAATTTGCATGATTTAAACATACTTATAACTTATCTGAGAATAGTTCTGTTTTGATTTGAGTTTAAATAATCGAGATACTACGTCAAAGTGCCATGATAAACGTTTTGGTTTATAGGCAAATAATAATATAGTCATTATAGCGAGTCGATGTAAATAGTGCGAAGACTAAAATGATGAGATAGATGATTGTAGAAAACCGCATTTAAAGAGAAAAGTAAGGTGTTAACTGTCGGGGAAAATTTGAATGCAGCCCCTTCCTATTAACACACGTGCCGTGTTTTTCCATTCCTGGAGGTATAATCGGTAGTTATAGGTACTAGGTAGTAACCCAATAACGTTATTACAATACGCAAGCGGTGGGCTCTCGGAGCCGTCGCCGAGTCCACAGAGTTTCGACCGCAAAGGGGGGCCGGTGTTGATGTGATGTGCGTACGTTCAGCAGTGATACGCATGCGAAAAGCGTCAATTAGTACATCGGTATTCTTATGGTATTTTTCCGGAAAACAAATAACTGTTAATCTCGTCATTGTCGAAGACTCCCACCCGCAGGGATTAAGTACATGTAGCGTCGAGCTGATTTTCCCTGACCATACCGTATGTGCACAGATATTATTTTTAAGGCAGGAGCTAACTGTACAGTGCGAATTCAAAAATGCATGTACGACTTAAAAAGAGTTTAAACAAGTGGTATCGCATTGTCTTGTTCTTGCAATTAAACCAAACCATAAAAATCCAACAATAAAAAAGGCTTCTTTATGTTTACATAACCATTTCCTTATCATCTATAAAATAATACTAATGTATTTCTGATGACTTGTAGTTTTATAGTCGACAGAGCGACAAGGGCCGCCTTCCGTTAGCAACGGTAATGCAAGAATGCATGTCACCTTCGCAGCAGCAGCGCACTGGCGTGCTCCAGGGCGAGAGCTCGAGGTCATACCTGCACCAACTGCGACAGCACGAGGGTGTGCATCGTCTTCTATAACGATTGTAGCGATACGACAGCGCGCACCGTGTATCCCAGCAGTAGCGGCACGGCGCAGATTTACGGGGTCCACGCAGAAACGACGACATCAAGGACGCTGGAGAGTGATCCGCTTTCTGCACGAATGACAACAGCGGCGAGTCCACGTACGCCTTCCTCGAAAACAGCGATAGTACTCAATATGCTTACGTCCGTGTAACTGTAACGCACGTACAGCTGCTATTCCTGGAGTGGGTTTTCTCTACTGAGTTCTTCCTACTACATGAGTACGAGCCTGGGTGAATGCGGGAGCAGACGGGTATTTGTGATTAGGGTTAATTCGTTACTGTGATGTGCTGGATTCGAAAGTGTTACCAGTAGGTATAGGCTGAACGAGAAATAAGAAATCGATTTGAAAAGTAAGTGGGATAACTAATTCGAAATACGGGCGAATGGTTTGTTAAATTTGTATCGAAACATTGAAAATAGTTAGGGTGAGAAACGCGGGCAAGTATATAAGAACGAGAAATCAATAACAGATAATCGCAATCGAACTATTTTATGTATCTAAGATCGTATCTCAGCATTGGTCTTTAGTGCGTGTGTGTAACACAATAGGTTTTATTTATAAGTGGAACATTTGATCGGACAAGTAGACTTGAGCAAAAAATTGTAAAACATAGAACTGGGGATTTTAACGCAAGCAAAGTCGTTGATAAAACTTAAATTATCAACGTTATTGTATGTGTTCATTTGTGTTATTTTTTTGTTCATATCGTATTTTGTTCAGTTATAGTTTTGTGAAATAAAGAATTTTAGTGGTCAACATGCTTGCGAAGAAAAAAAGGTATAAATGAAACAAAGGTATGTTTCGTTTTAGAAATTATTGTAAGACAAAGACGATTAAGGCATTCGATGTAGAAATATGTAAGATTACAATATAAAGAGAAATTTCCGAAGTAGCTAATTAGTGTAAAAATTGTAGAGAAATTATTAATAAAAATATGGTTTTTTGTTTGAACTGGTATTATACTGGTAACTGGTATTATTATGGACCAGTACTGACTCAAAATCATATTAGACCACCACAGACTGACCCTATATCAACAGTAAAAACAACTTTTTAAATTGGATTAACCTTTCCTTAGTAATCGATGAACATACTTAAACGAATAACTAATACATACTGGAACTCTCGATGAATGAAATATAGTTTTTGGCTTGCACTGTTCGTGTACCGGCCCAGTGCTTGTCGAAAGTCTTATGGGACACCTCGGAGTGACCCTCGATAGAATGCAAAAAGATTGTTTAAATCGGTCCAACAGTCTTAGAGTAATCGGAGAACATACATACAAAAACATACGAGTCAAACATAGAACCTTCTTCACTTTTAAGGAGGTTCTGTACCCACAAGTACTCAAAAGGTCGATTTTTTTATTGGGTTATATTATAGTTTATAATCAAATAAATATTGTAAGACTTCATAGATATCATAACTCTAGAACTAAATAAAGTTATAATGATTTAAATAAAGTAAATAACATTATGTAGCATAGAAAACAAAAACTTAAAATGCATTTTTCTCGACATTCATTTTTTTATGTTCATGGTGCTCCATGCGCATAAAGATTAATTTTTTTAATAAGATAGTTCGGTAATACTTATTACATTCACATTTTAAAACTTTTGTATGCTTTAATTTTTTCATAAAATTCATATTTGAAAAATAAGAGTCCCAATCAGTTAAAAAAACGTTCAAAAGCAGTACATTTTTAGGTTTTTTTGAAATGTTTTTTGTTATGACCGATACTAAAATAAAAAAATAATTTTAAAAATATAAAATATACAATGTTTTTATTTTTGTGTCAAAAATATAAAAAAATGTGATAGAAATGCCTTTGAAAAAATTGTATGCGCATGGAACGCGATGAAAAACGTCTAATTCGTCATTTTTTCACAATTTGAAATGGTTATCTGTTAATAAAACCAAATTTATTGATCAATTTAAATTCAAAATACACAAATAACTTTCTGATATGCTTATATTTAACATACTTGAAATTTAGAGCTTTGTTTCGGAAGCTGGTAGAATTTGATTTTTTGGGTATAGAACCACCTTAAGTCGGTAAAAAATAAATTTTGAACTTCGTATTAACAGATAATGCGTCAGCTGTTATAAATACTTATGTATGAAAATTATGATATTAGTATTAAGATTTATCTCTAAGAGAAGAAGATACAGGTTTTTGGTCAAAAACCCGATTTTATTTTTATTTTTTATACTTACTTCTTAACCCTTTATCTCAATAATGATAGAGATTTTACAAGAAAAAATAGACTACTTTAAGCTGTTTTAATTTTTTTGAATATTTTAGCTTTTATCTAAAATTCAATGTTTTTTAACATTTGCGTGAAAAAAAAAGTTAAATAAGTACCCCCTAAACAAGGCTAAACGTCAGTAAAAGTCAAAACCCTATGTCAGTGGTGGACTAAAAAAATGTATCCAATAGAACTAAAAGGAATCATAAATAATTACGAATTAACTTTTATTTAATGATTACTACTATTTAATTTGATTTTGAATCCTGTTTCATATGGTCATATCCAAATCAATACGAATTTGATTATTTCCGGATACGTGCATATAAAACAAGATGATATCAAAAAGACAATCCTGTCGTGTCCGGACTTTGAAATTAATTTTTACTACGTAAACATATTTTTATTTGTGCATTTGTGTTAAAAATAAGTAATAATTAATTAAAAATAATAATTATATGTCCTAAATAAATAACAAATATTGATTTTACATAAAACCCTGTATTCATATGAAATTAATGTATTGAAAAATAATATCCACAAGTGAAAATTCTATACTTAATAATAGTCGCATAATGTAAAAATTTATTTTTGATCTCAGGTTTTAAAGGTGGTGTATTCTCTTGAATAGTTAAAGCCGAAAATCGTTGGGAGTTTAAAATAAGGTTCGCGGGCACAAAGATGGCAGCAGATGACGCACACTTTGCAATATTTACATGTGAAGTTATTCCGTTTTAATTAAAAATAAAAATATAAAAGTGTTTTAGAGCTAAATAAATAAAAGGATAATGCCACTCTGACTATTTCAAAAAATCGATTTTTTTGGCTAAATGATGCTTATGGTTCCAAGAATTAATATGCACCTGATCCCAAGTATGGAGCAGGCATCGCAGATTGAAGGTACGGTGAAAATTTCTATACTTTTATCGCTTTCGAAACGCGTTTTTCTCGAATCAACATTTTTCAAAACCTCGGGGAGGGTTTCGTACTCATTTTTAATCCGATTGACTTGAAATTTTAACTGTAACTTCGTAATAACATTCCTCATAAGCTGACGTAGGGGATTTTTGATATCACATTTATTTTTCTTTTTATAAACAATTTACCGTTGAATTTTTGGTCAAAAATGCAAATTCTTTTTCAAAACAGTGTCATTTTGTCAAAAATCAATATTTTAAAAACGTCCTATATTATATTATCTGAAAATCTATACATAAATTTACTAAACATTATTTACACGCATTGCACAACAGATTCCTAACATTTTTTGTACACACTCAATAGACTTCGGATTCCGAAAAAAACAACCTTAATAAATTGATGGAAATAAATTTATATAATAGAGGAAGAAGATGATCAATAAGCGAAATGAGTTCCTATTTAAATATTAAAATTAAAAAAAGTACACAAATTCGGCGGGTTTAAGAATTTTTTTCTTTAGTAAACAATGTCTATAATTAAATCATCATATAATTCTGAGTTTCAATTTGTTTTCTGTGCATTAAGTACTGCTCTTTAACTTACATTGTCATTTAAGTTGATACTAAATTCAACCGTCACCAATAATTGCGAGGACCCACTTTTTTTATATATTTTTTAATTTTTAGTAAATATTTTTCTGAAACGTTGCCATAATCAAAAACAACGACGCTTCAGAGAGATATATTTTCAAAATTGAAAATCAAATGAAAAAAGTAGTTTCCCCTATTTGTGGGTAACGGGGGGGGGGCTTAACGGCACCTTAAGGTAAAGTGCCCAGTATTGGGACAATGTGAAACTTGGAAGGAGACTCCGGGCAGAACTAAAAACTGCAAATACTAATAGAATTATTGTCATAATAACAACATTTCCTATATCGAGTTTAAGGTAACATTATATCAATTTTTCTAAATTTTCTCCGTTTTATTTTGTTATCTTTTCCAACTATGTATACTGATAGTATAAACATATACTTTCATAAAGTTTTAATTTTTTAAAATCAGTTTATTCAAAGGTATGCAGAATAATGTGTTAATATTTATTAAAAATAAGTATTTTTGCAAATTCTCGTTGCGACCATAACTTACACGAACCAATTTAAAGAAAATTTAAAGTGTTTATAGAGGTATAATACGGAGAAATTTAGGACCACATTTTTTTAACTAGTTCTAAAATTATAAATCTAAATCAAAAATGTATCCTCCAAGTGTCAGATGAATTTATCATCATCTGTGACGCAAGGAGTAATTTGAACATTAAAGATATGAATTACAAGATAACATTATTCTTATCTTTCATTATTTGACTTTTATCTTATGGTAAAAGATAGTTTATTTTTCAATAAACAACTCTTTTTTAAGTCATATGGACATTTAATATTGTTTAAAGATTTTTCATTGTTTAAATATTATTGTAATACCAAAAATATCGATTTTTTCGTGAATAATCGGTATAACATTACTTTAAAATATGGTTCACTGGAACAAAGATGGCAGCAGTCAAGGTACGCGTTGCAGAATTTCTATTGAGTGTGGTGAAAAAATAACTATACTTTATATTCATATATACAAGAATATGCTGTTGGTGCAAATAAGTGTTTGTGGAAGAATATTATACGTTACGCATTCATGTTTTGGCACGATAATTATGCACTATAACACTTTTTGATTTTCTTCTGTGCTGTGGAAAAAATGCCATTTTGCGTCTGCAGTTAGACACAAAAATACTTTTTTAGTTATATGTATTTAAATTACTTTAGTAACTATTGCTCGAGTGTCCTATACATCTATCTTTATATATTTATCGTTATATTTAAACAAAAATCTTTGTAAAAAGATTACAAAGGCTTTTGTAGAATTCAAAATGGCGATGATATCGGGGAGAGTACCCCAGTATATGACTACCCATAGTTATTTTAGCTGTAACTTTTGTGTATCCATAAAACTATCACAGCATGATCCTCTATCGAAAACGAAAAGAATTATTGGAGCCAATCAATCCGTTTTCGATTAATTATACTTATTTGTAAAAAAAATATGTAATCAAGTTAAGAACTCACCTCCTTTAAAAAAAAATTATAAATTATATTCAATGACAATATTAATCGAGTATTGTAAAGAAGAAATACTTCTAATAAACAAATTGATATAATATTCTTTTAAAATGTGTTTATTAAATTTAAAAATTTTTACATGTACTATATAACAATAGCGTACAAGCAATAATGAATTTTGCTATAAATTAAAAAGCAATAAGCAACGAATGCAAATGTTTCTGCTTTTAAATTTTACATGCATTCTTTCAAACAAATTATTGTTTAATAATGAAATAATAAAATGAAATATACTCAATACAATTATAATATAGAATATTCTTGTAAAATAGGATTATTGAATTTTAAATGTTTAACGTATAATATAACAATAGCATACGAACATACATAAATTTTTCTGAAATAATAAAATTAAATACTCATTATAATTATAGAAATAACGCCGACCTAAATTTGAAATATAATTTTGTATATATAAAAGAATGTAATTTATACTTTGTATATGCATAGCATAATGGAATTCAGCATATAATATATCTATACTGACCACAGCTTTTCGGATTTATTAGGAAAAAAGTCAATCGATAAAAAGTTTACGCTCGGGAGCTGAATAGTGGAGCAGAGCGTAAGTATGAGGTATGCGGAAAGCAAGAGCTGAAACTTGCGGGTGTGAAAGCGTAAAGTGGGTCAGAGTGCGTGGTGAAATTAAGTCGACCATACCTGTGCGTCACTCCGCCACGTCGCGTCTCTCCCTCGAGATACCGTTATACCGATTTTAGCGCCGAATTTGCATATATAACGCCGGTTCGTAGGATAAGCGTCTGTGTCTGAGTGGCTCGCTTCAACACTGGATAATTCAATTAATGTATTCATTGAGCCAGCGGTGGCCAAAGTATGCGCTCGTCGCATGGAAGAAGCCTCGAAAGCCATTGCAAATCGATGCTAAGTGCATAGAGTAAATCGTAGATGAATTGTTTTTCATATACATTGAGTTGGTCATTGAATTATATTAATAAATTTAAATTGCAATTTCCTTAAGTAAAGCTAGAAAACATACAATCTTGATTCTCTTCACTTATTTTATCGCACTTGACCTTCTTATTTAAAGTTTCCCTTTACTTCCTTTGAACAAATTTATTTCATTTTCATGCTTTGAAAATATCTAAACAATAGAGTTAGTTTTGTACATTCCCATGCCTTCCCTCACTTACTACTCACCGATGGGCATCCTATTTTAGTAAGTATTTGAGTTCTTTTATAAAAGAATAAAGTTTATTTTAATTAGATTTGTTTTTAAAAATATTAGTTCGGGTGCGGAAAACAATATGTATTCTTATGTATTTTTCCCCATAGAATTCGAATAAGTTGGTCAGAATACGCCAAATGCCTCCATAGAATCCAAATAAGTTGGTCAGAATACGCCAAATACGACAAATTATTCAAACTGCAATTGTTTAAAGAAATAAAAAATAAATTTTGTTTGCATCCAAAGTATTTTTCTTTTCTGAAAATATAGATAATTTTAAGAGAAAAGGCTTACATGGTTCATTTTACACTCTAAAAAAAAGTTGTATACATAATATGATTATTATATTAAATTCAGTAAAATCTATTATGAAATCAATAATTACAATTGCATTAATGTATGACTCTGTCACACTGGAATTTAAAAAAAAATCTGCTATTGTTGATTAATCAGTTTGAAAATTTTGTCGTATCAATGTTATTACAAAAAGCTGCTGCTAACTACTTTATCAGAATGCTTTCTCTGAGAATAGTCCTGAAAAATTAAGTTTGAAAATTTTATACTGGAAATTTACTTTAAATAAAATAATACTAGAACTAATTCATTAGACACAAGCTTTTAAGTATTTTCAGTCTGAGAATATCTTAAAATTTGAAATAATAATTATAAGACATATATCACAATAAATTGTGATTTTTATAAATTTGTTAAAAGTATTATTTTTATTTCAATTTGGCAATAAAGCTTCAAGATAAATGTTAAATATAACAAACTATAAGGAAATTACGTCTTCTTTTTGAAAACACAAACAAAATTTTTTTTCGCTTTTATTAAATTTATTGAAATTAATATTTAATTTTTCATTCTCGAAAATAGCATTAAGGTAATTCATAGATATAAAAATAAGACGGAAATTACGTCTATTTTATAAAAACGTTCATATTTTTAATATGTCTTTAATATGACGTACAATGGGACGCATTTCTTTCCGATTTTACACATTTTTATAAAATCTATATTTTATGTTTCTTTCACAAAAATAACATGAAAATAATTGTTTGATACATCAATTTAAATAAAATTCCGTGTACTTTATAAAAACATACATATTTCTAACACATTTAGCGTCTAAAAGAAACGAGAATTTTTTTTAGATTTTTACACATTTTCAAATTTAATATTTTTAATAATAAATGCACTTTTTATTCTCCAATCAGCTTCAAAATTTAATCAGTCTGCAATTTCAGCTCATAATGTACTACCCTTGAAAAGTTATCGTTCCACAAAATTTTTTGTCTCACACACACAAACACACACACATACACACACACACACACACACGCGCGCGCGCACGCACGCACGCACGTATAAAAGTTCATTAAAATCTCAGACATTTATATATAATAACTTGTATATATATTATAAACCATAGATGTGTATGCTTACTTCAAAAATTATAACTTTTAATCATAACATAGTAACCAACATTTCTTGAAAGTTTCAAAAGGGTTCGTTAAAACCTCATACATCTTTATAAAATTAGAAATATTAGAATAAAACACGTTTAAAGATTTAATTTTATATGTTATCTAATGTAAATTTAAGTTTTACTTAAACGCGCATAGCTTTGTTAAAAAATCGAGTTATGACATCTGACAGGTTTTGAAACATTCTTACAATTACAAAGATTAAGAAAATACAATAAAAGGAAATTTATATTTTGATAAAAAACCACCTACCTTAGGAGGTTCGAGCGGCATGGTCTGATAAAAAATAACATTTTGGTAAATACGTAGCTGATTGATGTCCAATTTTTAATATAATTATGCTATATTATATTACAGGCAGTAGGGCAAACATATTAATAATAAAAATAATAATTTTTTCACTTATTATTGACAAGAAAAACAATTTTTGTAAAAATAGAGAGATAAAGATGAAAAATTTTTAATATAAAGAAATGTTTTTTAACTGTAAAAACTTAAAATAATTTAAGGAGTTTTTCATAAATATATGGTACGATAGGAAACAAAAAAAAATTGCATGAAGAAAAGTTGACAGTTTTTTACAATATAAAGAATCGTTATCCAATGTCGCTGTAAATAATTCAAGCAGTGTAAGCATTTTTTCGAAAAGATATGGTAGTTAACAGAAAAATCATATATTCATATAAATCGAATAAAAAAATACAACTTTTTTTTTCTCATTAACAAGCTTCCTAAATGACTTAAAATTTTAGCAGTGTCTAGTTACCATTTTTGTTAACAAGTACAATTTTTTTTAGCTCTTTGCATTTATTTTTATTTTGGCGCTCGAACCTCCTTAAGCATGATACTAACATATTTATTTAATACTAATGCATTTTTAATATATATATATAATACTACTTTTTAGATACTTAAACTTTAACTATGATTGTACAGAAAAAATGTGTTATTTACTTATTTATTGATATACAGGACGATCCCTTTATTATTAATATTATACTTAATATCATTTCTTACCGTGTTTTAGTATAATACAATATTAAAATTTTAAGTTCGCCACACTTTATGATACTACAGTTTTTTTAATAAACTTTTTTGGCTGCAACTTTCTTAAAATAAGCTTCATTGTGTTATTTTAAAATATAGGAAAGCAACGAAAATGTTATCATAAGAATCATAATATAACTTTAAAATATTTGGTTCCAAACTGGAGTCTTTTCATCAAACCTCGAAATTTTGATTTCATGAAGTATTTAAAAATAATTTGCTTAGTAAATCCTTTAAACTTACAGACGCTGTTGGCACAATTAATATTTAGTAACGAAATTGCGTGAATTTCCAACTTTCAAAAGTGCATTACACCCATGGGCGGAATTTGAAACAAACACAGCATATCCCGAGTCGCGAGTCGTTGCACCAAACAGCTCGTAAAATTTCATAAAGGTTCAAAACATATCTCAAAACGGTAAACATCGAAGGCGCTGGGCGCGGGTTTAATGAGAAATTCAAATCGCATAATTCGAAAGAGCGCTCGTGTGCCCACGCCACCCACCTTTTGCCCCCCGGTGCACGCCCCCCTCGCTCCACAACTTGCGAGAGTGTACAGATATACACGCTCCGAGGCGCGTTTCTGTTTATATTTTCCCTGTGATTTGCAAATGAACTACGCTCGCTAGTTTCGGCGCCGGGGTCGCGCAGCTCGGAAAAGCCGACGCACGCGTGTCCCGACTGATTAATTCCAGGGATCTGCCCCTTCTCCCGCTCTCTCCGCGTCTGTCCGTGTATTTTAATTGGCTCGGTGCCAATTTATCGCGCGTATGTAATGACGACGCAGCGGCCGTTGGTACTATAGGGAGGGGGAGGGGGGGGGGGGGGGCTGAAATTAAAGTTTTGGTGGGCTGCACAATTTTTATTCAGGATTGTCGGTACAGCGCGATAGGATAGTTTGCACGCGAGCGCTTTTTGGTGTACGGATAAAGCGAATCTTTTACAATACCTACCGCGAATTTTCGAATATTGTTGCTCGCAGGGTTTGTATACGCGAATTGATTGTTTAGTTCAGGATGGATATTTTCGAATTTATTTATATGGTTTGAATCGCAGTAGTTTGATATAGATATTTTATTAATATGATGCACAGTATCAATATCAAGTGTTTATGGAATATTGTACTGCATCACAATTACGTATAGATTTTACTGATTGTGTATACAGGGAGAATTTTCTGATAAAAATTACTTTAAAAATTATAGTAAACAAAGGATATTTTAACTTCACGGGAGAAATTACTCTCAAGGTAAAGGAGGATGCCCATGGATGGCATATGCCACCCAAACTAAAACATTGATAGGAGACCCTTAAAACTGATGTGATCAAGAATGAGTTGTAAAATCTTGAGCATGTAAACAAAACATTCCTTTTGTTTAAATTAAATTCATATAAAAGAATTAATTCACTTAATTTTTACTACTTAATGTCTGATAAAATCTTGAGTTTTTCACTTATTTTATGGAATTGGACCCTCTGTATCTAAAGTTTCCCTATACTTTCCAGGTTTAACATTTCTTTTAATATTCATATTTGAACACACTCTAAAAAATTGAGTCAATTTTTTACATCCCTCAGGGTCCCCTGACTTACTACGCATACGTGGGAATCCTCCTATACATTACTGAACGGTAAAAATGAATAACGTAAATTTTACCAATAATCAGAATAATTTTGCTTCCTCGTAGAGTAAGCTTTTGTGACGGTAAATAAAGTGTATGCTAAATTTAGTATTGAAACATGTTTTGAAACATTAGGAATCACAATGTGTGTGTGTGTGTATGTGTGTGTGGATGGGGGTGTGGGTTTGGGTGTGTATGCATGTACGTGTTTAATTTAGTCTTTCAGGTTGTCTGGTACGTTAGAAATAATATTATCGATTCAGTGTAAATTCGTTTGAAAGAGAATACAATTACCTATCTTTCCCGACCTGAAATTTTGAATAAGCTATTTCCCTTGTTTTTTTATACACCAAAACGTTATTTTATGTTAAATGGTGATATCTGGGCAATTATCACGAAACTGTTAGTTTTTGGTCAGCTCCGTAGCACCATACATTGCTAATAGCGAACCTATGTATCCATTTAAGGGTGTATTTTATAGATTTTGAAGTGTATATAGGTGTCATAGGTCGAATTCACGTACAAAAAAAATGTTACGGACAGACATACATGGATATTTGATGCCACGGAGCTGACATTTTGTGCATAGGACACTTTTAACTCATTTTTTAAATAGATTAAATTAAATACTTAATAATTCTCATTGGCTACAAAATGTTTGCATTAACATATATTTTGAGAAGCATAATTTTCAAATTACTTGAATCTTATATATAGGTAGGTGTATCTGAAATTCACTGATTTTCATAACTAATGTTGTGTAATTAATCTTTGTCCAGATCATAATGACCTTTATATTCAGATATATTTAAGGTTATGTATTTTTTGACATTTTTTTGGTCGCTTATATCTCGAGAATGGCGTGGTTATCTTTTATCGTACTGGGTTCATTTTTTTCGTTTTTTGATAAAGATTCGAATTCAAAAAGAATTTCAAAGATTCATTGCCGTTTTTGTTTTATGACGATGTCTCTATTTTACGATATTCTCAATTTGATAAGGCAAATTATTGTGATATGTTAGAATAGTATATTGTGTACCAAGGGCGAAAAGTGGGTCTTTTTCGACCGAGTGGAGATTGTAGTACGAGTCGTAGGCGAGCGAGCACGAACCAAAGGCGAGTGCGTATCGCGAGCCGGATACGAATAATGCAAATACATGAGATCAAAAGGGCCTACTCGTCCGTGGTGGAGACCATATTTTTTGTAACACATGTCTGGATTACGCATTTTACTTATACCTATTGAGCGATACTAAATTGTGCCGTTTTTCGACACTATGCAAACGTGAGCCTGTTAGACAGAAAATTAAAAACACAGAAAACAAAAAATAGAAAACTCACGATTAATATGGGTTTATCTGTATCAACGTTGCTACTTCTGTAAGGATAGTGAGATTATTCAAGCTAACAAGGAATTAAAAGGCCCCTTGATTAAAGTAAATCCCATTCTTTAACGGGATCTTTTACGAGTTGGTGATCGTCTGACTAACGCAGAAATTGAAGATGATTAGGCACTCTACGTCGTTAATATTGGATCATGAAAGGTCGTTAGGTAGTAAAATCTGTAATACATAATTTTACAGTTTGCACTCGTTATTTAGCTCCTCGTGTCAATCCGTGCATAGGTGATCTGCCAGAAGCTCGAATAACTCCAGCGCTACATTTTAAGCGCTCTGGAGTCGATTATGATGGACCCATTAGTAAACGTCTATCCAAATAACGAGGTAGGGACACAAGGAAGGGCTATATTTCTGTCTTTGTGTGTAGGAGCACACGAGCAGTGCATCTTGAAGCTTTCATCGTCGCCTTCCATAGGTTTACTTCTCGCCGTGGTCATTGTGCTGAATTATTTAGTCATAGGGGTTCCAATTTCATCGGTTCAAACTCAGATCGCCGTCAATTATTCGATGAAGCCTCTCAACACATCAAACAGGTTACCTTTACATTAGCTGAAGATAGTACTAACTGGACCTTCAACCATGCTGGAACTCCACATTTTAGAGGCTTATGAGAGGCAGCGGTCAAAAGTACTAAACATCATCTACTGCAAGTCATCGGTGAACAAATCCTGACTTTCGTAGAGTTATCTACACTTTGACACTAGCTCAGATACTTATGCAAAAAAACTTTTTTGTAGTGCCAGAGCCGAGCATGATTCATCCCAAGGTCAATCAGAGCAAACTCTGGGAGCTCATAACTCAAATGACTCAGTAATTCTGGATCAAGTGGTCTGCTGAGTACTGAACATCGCTTCAGACAAGACTAAAATACACCAAGACTACACGGTCTCTACAGCAAGGGGACTTGGTGCTAATCAGAAACGAGATCACGCCTCCATCAAAATGATCATTAACAAGGATAATTGCTACAAACCCAGGCAGGGGTGGCATAGTACGTGTGGTCACACTTAAGATAACAACTTTTAGTTCCTGTAGACGGGTCCTAATTCCTAACATGTCCTCATTTATCCTATACTTTCCACTTTATCCTGTATGTTGCAGATATTTTCGTTCACCCTATGGATGAAGATGGACGGGAATGTTTGAAATGGTAAAGTGTCATAGTCAGATCTAAGTATCAGCCAATCAGAACGCTCCGATGCGAGAGCTCTACGTTTTTGAGCTCCTCGCTATTGTAAATAGCTTTACACTTTAGTTAAATGAAACTCGAGTCAAACTTACTTCGGGTATCATTTAATTATTGAAACCACCCTCACAAATATTATTATAATTCAAAACAATCTTTATTACAATTAAAAAAACATAAAGCTTCCTTTTTGAGAAAGCGAAATTTCTAAATAATTTTCAAAATAAAGAAAAAACCCAACGCGCCTATAACAGTACCCTTAACTTTTTCAGATCCAATGTACATTAGAATGTTGATACAGCGAAAAACGTAAAAATAAAATTGTAACACTAAAAACGGCTCGAAATCTCGGTTTAATCGATCCTACTCATCACGCAGAATATTAAGATTATATTTATATAATTCTTTATGTATATCCATGTATATACACAATACATAATTATACATGAATATTTATTTTAACCTTTTAAATTTTATTTTTAAACCATAAGAAGTCAAAATACACTTAAAAAAGTGGTATATCATGGCTAGATCTAATTTTGATCTGAAAGAGTTAAGGTGACGTAAAAAACTGTAATTAAACGAAAATGTTTAATTTTATTAAAAATTTATCTTTTTACAAACTATTAATAATGAAAGTTCACACCTATTTTGAGCTATTAATTAGAACGATATATGACAATTTAAAACTAATTTTTTAGACCAATGAATTTCACATTGAAACTATTTATTTAGTTTGAGGAAGTGGCAATGAATTGGCAGCAGTCTTTCCCTTGAGGTCAGGATGTCCCACGCTTAACATAATTTTCACGATACTTTTATCAAAAAATTCTTTCTGTAACATAATTCACATTTTTTTTTAATTTCGCTATAAAATAAGTTAAATATAAAATATTTAAAAAATTGAAATTCTTTATTAATAAAAAAATAATTTTAGTAGAAATAAGCTTATGAACTTATATAAGTAGAAAAAATATTGATTTTTGTACAAGATAAATTTTTTTCGAGACAACTATTTTTCGTATTTTTGTTATGAGAGAAATAGTTTCTTAATTATATACTCTACAAGAATATCCAAGCAATAAATATTGAGCACTTTAAATAAAAGAGATTTACTTTCACATTGTTCTTTCTTCTCTAAGTTAACATAAAAATGTTCTCGCCTGCTATGTAATCCGTTTTGGAAAAGGCAGATAAAAATTAAAGTACGTCATACGATTCAACGATGAAAACAAAGAAAGAAACTAAAGATGAAAGTAAAGATGAAAGTGGAAAAAGAAAATGATGATTAGCATTTAGACGGCTTTGCCGCGAAGCGGAAAAAGAAACTCCGAAACCGTAGCTCGAGGGCACAATTGCAATTTCGTCGAGTTATTACAAAGTATATCAGCGCAAATATCCTGGTTGTGAATAACGGAACATGGGGTGTTTCTACTTTCATAAGTACTTGAACACGCGTTTAAAAAAAATAAATTATACTATATTACATACTTATCCTAACACTTTTCCTTTCACTGTCTTTCACTTTATGAAGTAATGAATAATTAAATAATGTTAATTTATAATTATAAAGATTACTTTAAGAATATATTGCAGACTAGCGATTCAAATTTTATTTTACAATGGATATTATTAAAGCATTTATTATTATTAACGGTTTTATAATTATTTCTATAAACAGCAAATGAATATTCGACCATAAAATATAATAATTAATGATGATCGCATGAACAGCACAAAAATAAAGTTTTTTTCTTGTACATGATTCCAAACAATATGTTGATCTAATATAACTATACGCAAAAAGAATTTTTGATAAAAATAACCGTAAAACTCATGGTAATTGTGGGAAATTCTGACTCAAAAAGTTATCCTGTTGTATGATAAATTTACATTACTGAACGATAACAATTGAGGCGTCGGATGCAAAAACAACTTAACCCGGGTTAAGTTTTGGGAACAAAAAGACGTTTTTGTAACACAAGCACGTTTTTCTGTACCTATTAAGCGGGCCTAAATGACCATTTTTCAGACCGCCGGCGGGCGCTAATACTCATAAGCAGGCGCAAAAGTAAATAAGCGGGTACAAAAGTAAATAAGCGAACGCAAAAGTAATAAACGGGCCCAAAAGTAACTTTTGACTAAAATTTTTCGGTAAATTGCTATTGTATATATATATATATATATATAGGTATATATAGGTATATAAGTATATTTATACCGGGTTTTCCCTTGCCTCACAGGCGCAAGCCTAGGCGGAATTGCGAAACAGTGTGTAGGGAATCAGGTGTCGGTAAGGTAGAAAGAAAAAGGTAGCCAATCCGATGCTGCGGCAGGGAGCACCGGCTTTACCGGCGAGGAGCTGGTCCCTGAAATATGGAACCCTCTCCGGGGAGGACGCTACACTGGGAAGCTGACCCGATGCCCCCTTGAGGGCAGAGAGTGTCGGTTCAACCGGCAAGGTGTGTTCACCGGAGACGCTTCTCAGTGAAGGATATATAAAAAAGGATAAGTATAGGAAAGGGATGTAGGATCGGGCACTACTTCCACACAGAGATGGTGGAAGTCCCTCGCCTACTAGGTCTACTAGGCTGTAAGCGGTAATGAGAAAAAAAAAAATAACTAAAAAGAAGCTTATCCTAGTATGTTGTTTTGCATAGAACGGGTATTTTTTGCGTAGAATGGGTATTTTTCGCTTCAATCCAGCTTATTTTCATCAAATAAATCTCAGAACATATCTTTTAATCATTAAAATAATGTTCATACATGAATTATTGCATCCAATATTTATTGTAAATATATTTTTAAATTTATACGTATATTTTTATTTAATTTTTAGTTTAAACTTATATATTCCTTTTAATCTGTTATTTCATCATTCTGAACTGTCTTTTCGAAACTTAAAATAATATTTTCAAACCGCTATCGGTTATACTCCATTAGAAATTGTAAGAGTGAAACTTTCGTCTTGAATCGTACTGAACGATCTCGGCTGCGTTGCCATAGGTGGCTCGGCAGCTTAGTTTAAATTCTACGTTTTTTATATTGTTTTTGTTTAAACTTTCACATATTGAATTTTTTATGAGGATTGATATAATTGTAAGGATGTTGAAATAAATATGACGAGATTACGGGAAAAAGCCTTTCGGCATCAAAACCCCAAATTTATTAAATAAAAGAAAGAAATAAAAACACCAATAGATTATTTAGAATAAGTAAATTAACTAAAAAGGAAAAAACACAAAAAAAAAGAATTGTTTATAATGGTTGACGTTACACGAACACAATAGAATCGAATCGACGAAATATTTAACAACCAAGAGGTTGGACGCTTTCACGACTAAGAGGCCGGACACTTTTCACGACCATGAGGCCGGACGCTTTTCACGGCTAAGAGGCCGGACGCTTTTCACGGCCACGAGGCGGGATGGTTTTGATCACGGGCGAAATTATCCACACTTTCGCACACAAATCAGTGGTTGTAATGAAAGATCGATTGATTCACGATTGAATCCGTCAGCCTGGAAGGCGAAAATGATTTTATTGTCGCGTAGCAAGCGACGTGATTTGTCGTATCAACAGAGATGCGCGAGGAGATCCATACGCTTAGCGATGTCGTCGATGACTACTTGTCGAAGTGTGTTGGCCGCCTCCTTCGTCGTTTGACAGTGTTGCCGATTGGGCACTTTTCTCTGTCCCTTGTTACTTGTTAGGCCCAGCACACTCACACGCGCAGCTCGGTAAGTACATGCGCACACTCACATTCTCAACGCAACATATACGTACACTCTCAATATTCGGTAGTTTGAATTAACTAGATGTTACGACGTAACAGTACAATTAGAGGTAAACATCGCGCGTCGTTCACGCGCGCGAATTTCGGATGATATACAGCGGAGCAGGAGAGTCAGAGGCTACGGTCTCCGGCATACAGGTAGATACAGCAGGAGGCCCGGGGCATCGCGAGAAATTTTGATATATTCTACTATATACGAGTATGTTCTAAAAAACTTGTTTGATTCACATTATTTATAAATAAAAGGTCGTAGAATACGAATATGTATGTATCACCAAAAACAACTTAACCCGGGTTAAATTGTTTTTGCATCCAACGCCTCAATTGTCCTCATTCAAGGTCAAATTTACAATTGTGAATAGTGAAAATTATAATGAATAATGTTAATTTTCCGTTCATCAAGGTAGTTTTCCCCTAAAGTCAGTATATCCCACACTTTTTAGAGAAAATTCTCTCCGTGTAGCAGGGTGGTAACAGATTTATAAAAAAAAAATTATAAATTTTTAAAATGGTGACTCTTTGAATTATTTATTATATAATGGTAAAAAAAAAAGTTGGTTCAGTTCAGTCCACTAGACATTGAGGTATCGTGTACGCCGTTATAAAAAAACTATATAACTGTAAGTTAAGGATATTTAGAAATTTGAAAACAATATTACTTTATCTGCACAATTTAAATACAAAATTAGAGAAGAAAAACTACCTAATATAAAAAAATTAATATGAATACTAGGCTCGTTTTAATATTCTATTGTTAAAACAATCGATGCTTTTAAGGTTCCTTAAAGAATTATTTAATAATTCGAAATTTTTAATATTTGTTGTAACCATTACATACATAATTCTCAATTCTCGATAACTTAAAGTCAATGCTCAGTCTCTTAAATTTCGGATTATCTGGAAGCAACTGTAATTATACGCTACAAAAGAATGAAAAACGCGTCATTATTATTCGTGTAATGCAATACATCGGGCAACAGCAGTTGTCTCATGCCTGTAATCTAGAATCAACGAACGTAGTCTCGCAGTGTCTAATTCCGCACACGTGCAAACGAATTTTGATTTACACATCCGCCAGGCAGCGAAACTACAAATTATGCCGTAGAACGTTCTCGGGGCTGCGGGCCGCCGATAGTCCGAGTACAAGAGGTGGTAGCGCAGATTCACCCGAGGGAACGCGCACGCCGGCCACGTAGATTACCGGCTACATCCTGAAGCTCGGCATAATTTCATTTGTTTCGACGAATATCGACGGCCATCTACAAATTGTTTGGCAAACTCGTTAGATCGACCGTCGAGCTTACTGTGTACTTACGATGCGCTTTGATGCGACATGCTCGTGTGAATAAGTAAATAATGGGCGCCAACTTTGATGGAATTTTAAATCGAGTCAGTGTTAAAATCAATTCCGCAATAATTTAATTTTCCTGAATGTACAGCGAAGACCAATGCACATGAGTTATATGTCAATTGAAATAATTAACGATCAATCTGGTCTAAGCAACATAGTTCTTTAGATCGCAAAAATACATGACTTAACAAAACAACATTTCGAACTAAGGAAACATTGTGAGGAGTGACCTAGCTACGTGTAAAAATTAAACCAATATTAAAAAAAATTGTTATTGACTTTAAGACCCTCTTGCCTAGTAATTTATTTTGAGACATTTGGATTTGATCAAAAATGTAAATGTTCACACAGGTATGCTACAATCATCTGTAAGCTTTAATTTTGAAGCTATATTATTAGGTTTTCATTTGAGAGTTTTAAGATGATCATTTGATGAAGGATTTTAATTTCACGATACAGCTTTTATACAAAATTGACGTGTATTTTGGACGAGTATACTCGTCCCATTGCGCGAAAGAGTTAAAGACAAATTAATCTTGTTAAACAATTGAAGGATCACTTCTTCCAAAAATTTATGTAAGTTTGAATTACAAATAAGAATAAAATCATTGTCAATATTTCATAAGTAAAAATGTTATTGGATATCATAATTTAATTTGTGAGTTATAGAGGCTAAAAAATTACTAAACACACTACATAACAAATGAAAAACGGTATATTTTGAATCTATTTCCGTGTCAAATTGAAGGACACTATAAGTACTTTATTGCAAAAATAATTAGATTTAAAAAAAATACTTTTTCGTCAAAAATATTTCAAAATACCTCAATTTTCAATTTTTGCAAAATGGCTTTAAAATCAAAATAAGTCAACCATTGTTTTTGAAATTTCAAAACAACTTTTAGAAATATATAACAAACATGCATGCAAAGTTTGGTCAGGTTTAACCAGGAAATATTCGAAAGCAGATAATCGACATGTATAAAACGTAATTTTTTGGAAAATGCCATTTCGTTCCTCAAGTAATATAATCTGTTTTAATGTGAAAAAAATGTCGAAAACTGTTTATATCAAAACAATGTTAGTGGACGTATATATCTATGTACTTAATACATTATTACTGTAACTTTGAAAGGAAAAAAATAAAAGTTTTTTAAAATGTCGTTGCCCAACAAAATGCATTATTTAACATTTTATTTTCCTTCTGGAGAAGTCATGAATCTTGCTACTTGAAAAATATCAGAATTATAATTCTATATAGAACTAATATTCAGTAAAAATTTCATTGAATTTCATTATTTAATTTGCGAGTTCTAGAGGCTAAAAGAAATGACTAATCACGAAGTATAACAAATGAAAAACGGTATATTTCGAATCATTATGGATCTCAAATTGAAGGATTCAATAATTACTTTATTGTGTAAAAATTCGCTTCTCAAAAAACATTTCTTCATAAAAAAATTTTTAAAAACCTAAATTTACAAATTTTGAAAAATAGCTGAGTAATTAAATTGAGTCAACTATTTTCGCTGAAATTCTAAGCCATTCTTAGATATGGATAACAAATATATATGCAAAGTTTGGTAACGTTTTACCGCGGAATTTTCGAACGCGGATGAGCGACACTCACACACACCCGCACACGTACGCACGCACGCATGCACACACGCTCGCACACACACACACACACACACACACACACACACACACACACATCCATACATCAGACATTTTTTGAGAATAGTTTAGTTCAACACCCAAAGTCATATAGTATGTTTTTACGTTAAAAATGGAAAAAAAAATTATATCGGCGAACCTGTAAAGTTACAGCTTGTAACTTTTATGTACTGTTGCGTTTATATTTGCACACGCACGAACTGCTCGAGTAATTAATGATGTTTTACTTTCAGATTTGTTGTGATAATTTGTTAGGTATAGGGATCAAATCCTATTGTATCCAGCCAATTCGGTTAACAGGATTCCGAGATATTTAAGAATTTATAAATTAAAAAAGAATTCTATACTGTATATTTCGAATACTACAAGCATGAATGTGATAATATTTCATCAATAAAATAACTATGAACTTAACTCTTGTATTCTAACATACTTTGTCAAAAATGTATATTATA